>CM021106.1:153103943-153327120 GCA_007115665.2 Sequoiadendron giganteum | reverse complement strand
AATTTTGATTTTACTACTGAATAGGACTCATTCACCAAGCTAGGCCAATTAGTCCATAATCTAGGTTTTTGTGCAAGAGCAGAAATTTGGCAAATGAGTATTTGAATCTACAAAAAATAAAATTTTGACCAAAACTGGGACTCATTCACTAAAAGTGGTGAATTTCCAGTTAGGATTTTTTGAAACTTCAAAGTATGAATTTTATCTTCTTAGTATGCTCAATATGCTTTTTCAGGTTTCTAGATTTGAATCTCTATAAATCAACATGTAGGTGTTCTCCAATGTTCCCCAATGCTTAATGACAACTTTCTCCAAGCTTGCTCCTCAATATGTCTTCAATCAAAACTTGCAAATCACACACTGAAGAGAGGGAAAAAAAGTTGTTTTATTAGTGGATAGGGGTTCACCTTGGTGAAACCTCGCTTTGATAATCAAACCTTGAAATATAGTGAAATATGAATAAAAAATGATGAATGAAAAAAATATAATGTTGCAACTCACCAAACCCTAGCAACGAAGTGTTATAACATGTATGAGATGGATCTAATGGATGTAGATCTTGAATCTTGCTTGAATGTGATAGATCTTTAGTGGAATCCTAGCTTGAATCATAAAAATCTACATCACAATTGTTAGCTCAAAAATAAACATGATGCATGAAATCTTTGACATGATGCTTGATGTTTGAATGATACTCTAAAATTCTTGATAATATACCCTTGAAGACTCTTCAATTATCTTGTAAATACTTTAATGCTCTTGTGAACTCAAACTTACTCTAAGAATTTTCATTCAACTTGCTAGGTGTAAAATGAGTGAAAGAAACTTGTATTTATAGTTAATTATGCAAGAATTCTTGAAATTACAACACTACAAGCCAACATCAGATCTAGGAGGATCAAATACTACAAAATAATTGAATTAATTTCAATTTTGGGCCACATGGGACTCATTCGAGAAAGGTGGTAAGGAGTCCCATTAGGCATAATTTATTCGACCATTTTCAAAAATGATTACAAAGGTGTGAAACTAGGTTCGGGACCAAAAAACTTAGGTGGGACATTCTCCCAAGGTGATGAATGAGTCCTAGATCACTATTTATATGGGAATTCAACCTAAAACACCTGAATTATTATTGGATATTGATTTGTGTTAGGATTATCCTCAAAAATATGCATTAAATGAGGCTTGTGGATGTAAAATAAGGCCAATTAAAGCATAAAGAAGCCCAATTATTTAATAAAACCCTAGAAAAGTGTGAAAGCATGTTACAAAACTTTAAAGAACTCTAAATAAGGAATCAATAAGCTCATTTAGTTCACAAGGGCCCAAGACCTAATGCGAATATGTTAGACATATTACAACACTAAATCAAGGCCATGTTAGGGGGGACCTTTTTTTGTCATTACAACTATCAACAAATCTTAATGTGCATACTCTAAATTTTAATACAAATTAAAGTGCATACTTACAAATTAATAAGAACCAATGTGCATACTTACAAATTAATCCAATGAACCATCTAGGTATGCTCTACTCTTTATTGTGTCAAGTATTGCCTCATGATCAGAATCACACACCTTCCACAATGTCTTGTTCAAAGGTATACCCTCATATTTGATCAAATGAACATTGGATTCCATGACAAGGTTTGAGTAATGAAGAATCTTTCGATGTGTGTCAAAGTCCTAAAACACTCAAACATTAACACTCTTATGTGGGTACCTTCTAAGGCACATTCCAGTAAAAACCATCGAGCCTATAGGGTATTCAATGTTTTCTCCATCTATAACTAGGATCTCCAATTTATTTTTGTCCTCAACACAACAACACAAGTAATAATTCATTTCCTCTTCATTGTCTTCATGTACAATAATTGCATAAAAATTCCCTATATTGATATGTGCAACAAATTAGATGAAATTAGTCAACATTACAAATACACTACAAAGTAAGATAACAACATGAATTTGAAAAACTATGCAAGTAGATATATTACCTGGTTGAACTAGATCTGATATGTGGTCAAATTCAAATGATGATTCCATTTGTGTCAGTTCTAATGCTATGAGAGGCTGATATGTGTGAAGTGGGCTAAGATAACTTAACCAAAAAATTTCAACCCACTCCTTTGACTCAGACTCATTCGAGACTTGAATTGTGTTAGAACTATAAATTTTTTAATTTTTACAGTCTATTGGAATCAAGAGTTTCTAGCATTAAGTCCTTATCATAAGCATAAAATCCCCTCTTTGCATTGTCTTGCTTATTTTGTCATGTAACTCATTAGAATCCGTCTAGCTCTTTGTATTTTTTTAAAAGACCCATATCGGCAAGACATAGTAAAAGTCTGCTCAAGCTATAGTTTTCACTAACATGCATTTGTTGCAGACAATTGGCAAGACTTTTCTTTTGTTTCAGCGACTGAAAAGATTCATATTGGCAAAAATGGCATTTCGGGGTAACGTTATAGCGAAGTATTTTTTCTTGCCGACCGACATATAGAGAAAATATATCGGCATATGCTGGGGTGTCATTGTAGTGTCATGGTGAATTCAATTGGTCTTGCCAACTGGTATGTGGAGGGGTCATTTCGGCCAAACCGATTGGTATCGGCAGGAGGTCATAGCAAAACCATTTTGTTTTATCGATTGGCTTGCAAGAAAATGTCTCAGGAAGACTTATGTGCATCGGGGAAGGTCTTGGCGAAGTGACTCTTGTCTTGCCGAACTTAATGCAAGGGGATTCAAAAGGCTATTGGAGAAAGTATTGGGGTCTTGTCGATTTAGAAGATATGTTGATAGAGATATGCATCACTAGGAGAAGAATTTTTCAGCATAAGCTTCACCAAAGTTTGAATGTTATACCGACAAGTAGTTCAGGGTGAGTTTCATCGAATAGGAGTAATTTGGAGGAGTGATTTTGGTAAGACATTTGGTATCGATATAAGTCTTTCCGAAAGTTTACTGTCTTACCGAAGGTATTATTTCATTGGTGGGGTTTATTTCTTCGGTGAGAAAACTTGGTGGACACGCCGAAATGAGATTTCATCGATGAAAGGGTGATTTTTGTCTCAGTGACCATGACTTGAAGAATGCATATCGATATAACACAATGAAGTCTATGTAACATCTCCCCAACTCAAAATTATTATAGTGACATAAAAAATAGGAGTTACAGTCATCATTTTTTGGATCCCAGGTGTCAATAAGACCACATTATGTCTTGGAGAAAGGTGTAATAGACGTTGAAAAAGGATTTCGCCCCAGATTTGAATGTCTCTCATCGAAAGGACATTTGATGCGATAGTGCCAGTTTCAAATGGGTGTTCATTCATGCTTCATTAATGACACGAAGGGATATAAAAGTAAAGATTGAATCAATTCCTCAGTCCCGAATTGATTGCAGGTGAATTGGCGTGCTAAACAAAGAACCAAGATGATTTTCAGTCTGAGGAGCTAGAGCAGAATATTGTAAGTAATTGTCTCTTGGTTTTTCACATTTTGATTTTGTAAAGCTTGAGAATGGAGTCTTCTGGTTCTGGAAAGGGTAAGGGTAGAAAGCCTAGCGAGAGTAGTCTGTCAAAAGGAAAGAAACAAAAGGTTGATACAGAGCATTAGGGCACTGAAAGGAGGTTGAACCAAGATCTTATTGATCAACTACCTGGCTCGGGGCCTAAAGCTAGAAGGTCCACACAACTTAGGGCAGAATTTGATAAATTAGATGACAAGTGCAAATTCATAGGTGATGTCTAGACTGCCATAAGAGGATATGAATTATTCAGTTTCCATTACCACAGAAGAAATCACTTTGAACCAGTCTGTAACCCATGGAAGTTAAATGTAGGGAAACTGGTGCATCCTAATATTTTTGTAAATGCGGAATTAGTAAAATTGCTTACAGATAATTATGATCCAAAGCATAAGGCTATATGTGACCCATCTAGAAAACCATAGATATATGTGTCTAAAGAAGCAATAGGTGAGGTTTTCAAATTGGAAGGGTTTTGCAATGAGGAGATCAATTGTGAAGAGTTGGAAAATGAATTTTCAAGAATGGATACAATCTATAAGGGTTGGAGGTTGCCTATCCATAGAATTAAACAAGGTAACAAGTCAGAACCATTGCAAGATAGTGAGGGGCCTCCTTATCATGTAGATTTGTTTGAGCCTTATATGAAGTACACATATTTCTCAGTGTGTCAAGTGTTAGGGATGGATGCCCCAGAACTCATGTCAATTGTGCCAATGATTATCACAGTAGACGTTCAATATCACAACTCGAGGCCATTCAACTATGCTTCATATATTTCTAGGGAGCTTGATTCAGGATTGGTGGCTATAAAGAGTGGAGCTTCAATTGTCCATCTCAGACACAATTCATTGTTGATGGACTTGGTGCTGTATTTTGGACAGGACTTGGGAGTATGGCCTCTAGAAATGAGAATTTCTCAAATTGGTAAGGGGGGTGAAGCATTGTCGGTTCAGCTGTGGACTGCTATTTGGGACAACAGGTTTTCCAATTCTAGTTTCATCCACTTTGAAGAGTATTTTGTGAAAACTTTGTACAAATTATATAAGTATCCTTGTAATTATTCATTGATTGATGAGATCAAGAGGTTTCTTCGGCCAAAAGATTTCAATGGGCCAATTAATCATAACTGGGGTGACTGGTATTGTTTGGAAGGAGCTACAATGATCAGGGTGTATGGGTTTGAAGATGTCCCTTTCATTCTGCCAAGGACAGTTCCAAATAGAATTGCATATTTGGAAATTGTCAGACAAATGGATTTCAGTAATGTGATGCTTTTCAGTTCTTATGGGAAGTAGGGTTTTATGCCTAGTACATTGTGTTTTGGTGATTTCACTGTGTTGGCTAAGGAGGGATATAACTCAATTCTTGATAGATTGTTGCATTATAATATGAAAAGGGGACCACCCAGGAAAAACTTTGACACTGAAGGATATATCAATTCAACCAAAGAAAGGATTAAATTTGGAAGGTATCAGCATGTACCTTATCCTTTTGATGATATGATCAAAAATTTGGATGAGAAGGAAGCAGAGGTGGTGGTTGAAAGCTATAACCAAGGGTTGCAGGATACGGGAAATTTGTCTTCTAGGAGTGAGGAAACTACAATGGATAAAGTGCCACAAAGTAGAACAAAGAGAGTATCTAAGTTAAGGACTCAGAGGTATGTTTGCCCAATTAGAGAACAAAGTATTGAAAGTGGTGATATTGATGCAAGGCATATGGAATATAGATCATTTGTTTCAGATGATGAGTTTATAAATTCTCCAGAATTCAAAGCATTCTTGTACAAACAGAAGGGAAAGGAAATAAGAGAAAATGTTGGTGTTGTTACTTCTGGGAATGAAGAGCAATTATTGGGTCAATTGAGAAAATGTGTGGATGATGAAATGACAAATATGACTCCTGAAAAGGGGAGGAAAATGTTGGAGAATGCTGATGTCATGATCTTTCCTAGACTTAATTTGAATTCTACATTAGTATTTGATAGTTTGTTAAGAGATTGTAATACTACACACAAACTTGATAAAGAAAAGGTGATAGAGGTGTATGCAGGCTCTAAGTTTAATACTGATGAGGGATCATTGATGATATGGGCTTTGTACCCACCCCACAAGAAATCAGTAGTAATTGATACAGAAAAGGCATTTGGCCATGGTATGACCCTAAAGGTTGGAGAGGCTAATCTTGCGGTTACTGCAGAGATTGGGATAGATATTGAAAAATTCAATAAAGCATAGATCCAAGCATTGATAAGAGAAAGATAAATGTATAAGGCAAATAATGAGAGAATGTTAAGAGAAAATGATAGATTGAAAGACTTGATTGGTGTTCCAATACTTCTAGCCAAAATGATCACTCAAGGACAAAGCTCTCAAGCAAAGCATCATTAGATCGGGTCAAGTGCCTATAATCAAGGAAAGTATGATGCAATTGTAGCCATTATTAAGAGGAGGTAGGACAATTTGACATCTTGGTTAAATCAATTGTGGGGAAAGTATTCTTGTACTCTGGATGCGTTGAAGGAGCATGAAAGGATGAATGAGCGCGTTATGGATAAGTTTCATGAATTGGTCCCACGAGATGAGGCTAACAATACTGCACTTGAAGCTGCAAATCATATTATCAGTTGGCATAAAAAATTCTATGAGGAATTGCAGGGGGATAAACAGGGATTAATTGAAGCTGCCAAGAAAACTGTGATCGCATTCTTTGATAGTAAAGGTGAGTTGACAGATGCCACTAGGTGGGAGAATGAATGTGACACAATGCTGAAGGAAAGCATGAAGCGATCTTCTGTAGAGGATACAACATTAGAGGAAGTTAGCGAGCAAAATGAGGAAATGTTCAAGATGGAAATCATGATCCAGAATGTTGTCGAAGATGCGGATACATATAATTGCCAGGATTATTTGGATTACCTTGCTATGACTCACTTGTGGTTAACTAGAGCTTAATTATTCTCTATCTTTTGTGTTTTGTTTTTTCCTATTTTCAAAGGGACTCATCCTTTCATATTCTCAATGAATAAATGTCCATTTTGAAAGCAATGTAAAGGAGCGACGTAGAATTAGATAGAGAATAGAGAAGAGATAGCAAAATATACAGGTTTTGGGGCAAAGATGAGACTGGTTGCATATGTAAAATCATGGAGATATCAATAGAAATCTAATATGATGGTGCAATTTTTTCTGGTATCGGTTGTTTATGATGTTCGTTGAAAGATATTATTGAAGTTGTCTTCGTAGTGGTGTTTTTTGGTTATTCGAATTGGTGTATACAAGTCTATACCTAGTTCGTCAATGCACATTTGCTACATGTGTATGGTCAATTAATTGTTTCTTTCCAGTAAAGATTAAATTCTCTGAATTGATCATAGTAATTAGAGAATGTCAATTGGATTATTAAGAAGAACTCGATAATCACAATCCTGCATGTTTATACAAGCTATACACCAGATAAAATGCTAAATAACTTGAATGTCTGCCAGAACAAATGAACTTGTTTCAGATTTCTCTTGACTCCGTGAACCCTATAAAGCACTGGTTTTTTCATTTTTCATTCTCTAGTTTCACTCACATTTTAGATCAGTTAATTAAGCATTTTAGGATTTAGATCAGAATATTGCTATCAAGTTTGATTTCATTTTGTTCACTGTCATCTGCCATTGTGGACAAAGCATTTCAGAGAGGTATTCATAAGATAAGTCTGCTCAATTCAATTAGGTACACCCGCCTAGGTCTAGCAGCACCTAAAGAGTAGAAGGTTTAATTGTTTCAAACCTTGTTCTATTACCATGAAGCCTATCAAGAGATTGGAATCCTCTCGTGGCACCTTCCCTGCATTTTTGAGAGCTAACAAATTGTACATGAAGAAAAAAAGCATGCCATCTTCCACATATGGATACTCCATGAACCTAAATTTGAGCTAAGGAAATAGTGTATCTCACTTGATCCTATCAGTGTACAACAATTCTCATATGGTGCAATGTTATTATCATGTATCAACCAAAAAAATGTGCAAATTGAATACTTACCTTCATTACCTAGACCCGTCGAAACATTACACCACTTAATGATTGATTTCACATTTGTCAAATTTGAATTATCTTTATACTTTAACTCTTCTCATGCTAATGTCTTTTGAAACATGCTCCTACACCATCATGTTTCACATTTCCATTCCCAACCTCACAAAATTTCCACACATATTGAACACCTCTAATAACATGCATCTTGTTCAACCAATAGAATATTCATGAGTTCTTGAAATGTGCTAGACAATTATCTGGCCATGTTATATGTTGATTGTATGTTATGCCCCTCATAGCCAAATCATTGTAGAACAAATAAAAGCAACCTTGCATGAACTCTAGAGAATTTGTGTGATCATCACTAAGGTAAAAGTGGTACTCCCTCAATACCTTCTTGTTATCCTCTATACTATCAACAACATGAATGATTGTTATGTGCACAAATATAGAAACCTATGTGGATTTGTAATATTATGACTACACCTCACATTATGGTTGTAGAGTGTAGTTCTCTGCAAAGTCAACCATTGACTCTATGCTAGCAACTAGAAAGGTTTCCTTGTGTAACTTGAATTTCAAGTCCAACCATCAATCTCTATGGGTATTAATTGCATAATCATACACTAAACTATCATGAAATATAGACATAAACTAATACACTGTAATCTTTTGAATAACCAAATCACACTTTTTTAGTTGATTACCATCATTTGTATTATATGCCACTGTTTTATACTTGCCAAACTCTACTAGTTTCTTTCCAACCACATGTGTGTTTTCCATATGTTCACATACTAGCATACGTTGCAAGCCACTACAATGTTGACATGTTCCATCCAATAATAGTTTCTTGTAGAATATTTTTCCTTCCTCTCGTTCAAATAAAATTTCTAATAAGAAGTCCCTTAAAGATGTTTGTGGGGCATGTATGCAACAATTCTACAAAACACTTTTAGTATGCAAATCTAAACATATATAAAGATAAAAATCATAATGGTTAGAAAATTCAAAATGTAATCTACAACAACAAGTACTGAGTGAGTGACTTATCTTGACATAAAATTTTTTAAGAATTTTAAAATATATTTGAAAAATTCTAATTTGAGGATAATACTCTAGAAAATTATGAGAAAAATATGTTCGAGTCATATCCAAAAAATTCTTTGGATGTGGCTCACGGTTTCCACTACTAATTCTCCTTCTTACCACATCCCTTTGATTCAAAGATGGCCTTGTGTTATTCTTCCAATAGTATTCAATTAGAGATCTCAATGTGTCAACAATTGGTTTATCTTTCTATGGGAGTCTCCTTGAGAATGACCATAATTCAGTGGAATTGGTGTCCCCAATTCTTTGGCACCTTTGAATGACTCTTGATAAAGTTTTCCTATTAATTCTCAATTGTTGACTCATCTTTCTAATGAGATGAGATTTCCTTGTTTTATTACTTTCTAAAGTCAATGCAATGACACATCAAGTGACATTAAGTTATCTTTTGAGCATGAGGTCTTACCCACACTCTCATAAGCACCCATTAGATTCTTCACAATAGTATTTTAACTTGAAGCATTTAATGTTCTCAACCCAAGAATCTTCATGATGGACCTATACTTTATACCTCGCATCATTTCAACAAATAGTTCACATCTTGTAGTCTCATTTAACTTTTCAAAGAGAAATCTCCAAATCTTATTAGCATATCTTCTACAAGTGCATTGTGGAATCTTACCTTCCATTGGACGAAAAATATTCTCATCAATACTAATGAAAAACTTTGGATTTCTATGCAAAATTCTAGGTGGTGTTCTCATAGGTACATTCATCTCAACATTAGGAATTTCACAAATATTTAAGAGATGAAATAGATCATGCACCTTCGATCAAGGATGGAATAGATGACATACCTTGAGGTTGAGATGGGGTTGTTAGAATACCTCCTTCCTCAAATGCGAGTGATGATGTACTCTCAAATTTTGAGATGTGGTAGATGGTGTCCCTCCATATTCACTTGTAGATGGCATCCCTTCATATTCATGTGTGGTAGATGGTGTGTCTCCAACTACGACATTCAAGTCTATCTTTCTCATGATGCTTTCACATTTGTTCCCTTTGTGCCATCAATTCCTTTTCTCTTTTTTATGGTTGAGGTTCCTCTTCAATTGGCATGTCTTCATAAATTGTATCCAATTTATTCTTCTCATGATGTTCCCTCATCCATTCTTTTTTCTTTTCTTTCTTAGTTTTGTACTCTTCTTGTGTTGGTTTAATCCTTGTTCATTTCCTCGACATAATGAATAATTTTACTTGTAGCATGATAAAGAGACAAATATTAGTTCCTAAAAAATGAATCCATACAAGTAAAAGAAATATATGTCATTTAACCCTTCATAAAAAATACTTACAATCATCCTATCAAAGAGTATTTTTAGCATAAACAAAGGTCACATGAATTTTTGAATGGAATTCCTTAATGAAATTCGGTCTTGTGGCATGCCATGATTGCAAGATAGGCACACAATGGAAGCATGGACAAGACATGTGTATTGTTTGACAATAAATTTTTAATAGACATGTATGCAAAATGTGGTACCATAGCTAGTGAGCTCACTAGCTTGTCAATGCACAATAGGATTGATAAGGTAGTGGGATATTTGAAAAAATGCCTCATGGAAATGGGGTTGCATGGTGATGTAATAGATCACTAGCTTTTCAAAGGTCACATGAATTTTTGGATGGAATTCCTTAAATAAATGTGGTCTTGTGGCATGCAATGATTGCAAGATAGGCACAAAATGGAAACATGGATAGGGCATGTGAATTGTTTGACAATAATGTTTTGGTAGTGATGGGACTTTTCAAATTCAAAGGGGTGAGGCTAGGGTTTGAAGGTTTTATATTACCCATGGTAATATAAATTGTCAACTTTTGAAACCCTTGCGTTATATTTCAACGGTGACTTGCTACCGAAGGTAACCGGTCACTTAAGTGATCCGATTGAGCCTTTCCTCCGTGCTCTTACCAGCCCCTTTTACCCAGCTTGTCGGTCTCTTTTTGCCACCTAGGCTTAAACATTTATATTGCTGAAGGTTGTACTAGCCGATCCACCAGAATATTCTACATGTCTTATATGCAATTTGGCCAACCGTCTGATCACAGGTTTTGATCTGGACTGTTTCTCGCAAATCTCGCAGGTTTTCTTGCTGATGTCACCAAAGTACTACAAGGTCTATGAAGAGGCGACATGTGGCTTTGTTCTTGAAGTGACATGGCTAAGTGGGACCTTCTGTCCAATTGCAACCTCCTATTTTCATGGGTTATGATTGGCTGTGTTCTTTCCTAGGCGCTGATGTGGATTGTCAACACTCATTGAATCGATTTGAGTCATTTGATTTGCCAAGTTTGTTATGTATTAGTGGTTCAAATTCAAAGAGGGGTGTTGTTCATCCGTGTGATGATATTTTACGCTCTGTAACTTATTTCATTAATGGCATGGGTTCTTCTAGAGGATCTTCCCCTATTTTTTCTTATGTGCAAACGATGCCCTCTTGTTAAGTGCGATGATGGACTGTACGTCATTTCTTCATGAGCCTAGAATACTCAAATGGTGGTTATTTCAGCCACTAATTTCTTAAATGCTTGTATTGCATTTAAAAAATTAATATCTCTTGCACCAATTCACTATATAAATGCTTGCTAAGTTACCCAGTGTTATCATTGCATTTTTTAGTTGTTTTGTTTGTAGGTGGTGGTTTTTTTCCTATATTCTGCAAGCTATTTTTCTTCAATGGACAAATCTGTAGGGTGTAGGAGTGCCAGAGTAAAAGCCAGGAGGTCACTACTTGAGAAGGAGCAATCTGCTCTTGGAACACCCAAAGTTTCTACTCAAAGTGTTGGCAAAAGGCCTAAGCGTTGCACATCCCCTGTTTTGATTTCGTTAGATTCTGATGGCAATGGGTCCAAAATAGACTCGGATTACCGGTGTTACCTTGCAGCCTTGACCAAGCTCATGGGTGTAAATGAAGAGGTCCTTGCATTCAAACCAATAACTGCAGCGGCACCGTGCCAGGTTGCTGGGTGTTGTGCTGATTTGGCTGGAGGGAAGAAGGTGTTTTCCACTTCTTACTGAGGTGAGAATTCGAAGCGGTCGCTTGTACCAGGGCCGTGGGTTGACTTAGTGTGGGCTAGTGTGTGTTGCTTTCCTGGTGGTTGGTTTTTGATGATATGGACGTGTGTGTGCCTAGCATGCCTTTTCATTTTTCTCCGACTGGTTACTGTGTAACCATTTTTTGATTCCTCGGATCATGCACTTTTCTCTCCAATGATGAGGAATGTGAATTTGAATTTCATTCTAAATGAAATTCAATTTTGAAATTAACAATGTAGCCTGATACTTTGTTGCTCTCCTATCCTATAAATGAGATTTCACAGCTCATTGTTAAGGGTTAGATTTTGGATCTAGGAGGTTTTGAATATATGTATAGTTAGTTCATTTACTGTAGTTTTCCTGGAGGGTTTAGTTAATATCTTTGTTGGTCAGGTTTTCTATGAAGCAATCAAGCTGTGCTAATGTAATTATCGATATTCAAGCAATAAATGATAATCATTTTGAAATAATTTCTCTCCTAATTGTGTGTCATAAGTTGTGAATGAGCCTATTAATGATATTTTCATTCACTTTCAATGGTATATTTGAACGTGTTCTTCATTTTCCTACTTTAACTCAATGAGTTACAAATTTATGATTATACATTCAGAATTGCTAAGGAGTGTTGTCTTAAAAATTAAAATTCGCATGATGTAAAGCATTATGGTGATATGTCCATGATATCTGGATTACTTTTTGTATGACTCCCACCCAATGGATGAGGCACTGGCTATTTTCTTCAAGATTACTACAGGGCTGTAATTCTAAACATGGCAGTCTAAGAGCTGAACAAAACAAAATATTAAACCCTATCTCTCTACGAGAGGCAAATCTTACATTGAAGTCTTCAATCCCATTGCTCTAAGATACCTATTATTATTCTTTGGTTTTCCTATACTGAGAGTAATTACTATCTCATTGCATGTGTAGGGACTGTAATCTGTAAGAAGAAGTGTTCTTACATGTCATAGAACATTCTTATGAACACACTTAGGTTTACCCACCTTGGTTTCACAGAGCCAAAAGTTGTTAGAAACCAAGATCAGACATGCAAACCTAAACACCTTCCTCAAAAGAGAAAATCATATAAAAGCAAAGCTTTGCATGAAATGTGCAAATTGATATTATTCAGGAATTCAAAAATTAGAAGGAGATGATTTTATTTATAAAAGAAAAGTATGCAACCCTAATGTTGACCTAAAAATAGCTCAACTAAATAAAGCTTACTTATTAATTAAGTAAACTAATTATTACCTAAGCAAAACCTAAGTAAAGTTATGCAAGTGTAATTAAATATTAATTACACTAACACCCCCCCATAAGTGTAACTTAGGGAGACTAAATAAGCATGCACCTAAAACTAAGATGAATGCAAGAAAGCATGAATGGGTCCCGACAACAAGGACTGATCAGGTACCCATGTACAAATGCAATAATGAGGTAGAGAAGGAAAACCTAGTGGGAAAAACCCCCCCTACAATGAGATGACTACTGTAAAGAACCACTAGAAGAACACTATGGAGTAACACTGGAACTGCAATCCATAAAGCAAGGAAAGATACTTCTGTCTACAAGAAACTATATTAGAATCATAATAATGCAACAGTAGACCCGATGCCATGGAACACTCGAAAACACCAAACTGGAACAACCCTAGAATCCATAAAGCAACAGTAGATAATATGATGATGATAGAATCTAGAAGCCATGAATCTCGATGCCGATGCAAAACTGAGACTAAATTTTTTCCATGGGAACAAGTACCATAAAGACTCAAGAACATTAACCAGAAAATTAGTGGCCCTCAAACTGAGATGGATCCGAAATGAATCTGATATGTGTCAAGCTAAGACAAAAAAGTGGCCAAAAGAAACTAAGACACCAGATTACAACCCATGTGAGTTTTCATCAAAACAAGATGAAGATCAAAGTGCATGCACACTCTAATCAGATTATTATGCAAGAAACCCCCCTGATGGAACTTTATATTAGTTCATTTATTACAATACCCAATCATTTCAAAAGGAGAGAATTCCTAAACATGCATAAACAAAAAATAAAAATAGACCTCATATCTATGTAGAGGACTTAACCATCTTTCCAATGCCGCAAGAATGGCGAAAAAAGGATCACCGAGTCAAAAGATATGCTCTCCGGAGTGAAAACAACAACATCTGAGTTCAAGGACCTGCAAAATAAAACTGGACCATAATCAGTAAAGATAACTTGCACCAACAGAACGGGCTGAGAACCAGCTTTCCAACAATATCTCGTTTGCAAAAAAAGGACACCGTACGCAAAACCTAAGTAAAGTTATGCAAGTGTAATTAAATATTAATTACACTAACAAAAGTGTAGGAGATTTCATTTTTTTACTAAATCTTATTAGTTGGCCACTAGTCTTTGTAGTTCTTTATTATAGAGGTTGGCTACCTCTTAGAGAATTGCAAATCCTATCTTGAAAAAACACCAACAGGTAGAAATCTATGCAAAATGTAGTACCATAGACAAGCTAGTAAGTTGACTAGATTTTCAATGTGGTAGGGTTGAGAAGGTAGGGGGATTGTTGAAAAAATCACCCCAAGACCCCATTTCTATCAAGCACTTTTTCGAACAGCCCACTAGCTTGTCAACCCTACCGCATTGATGGTGTAGGAGCACCCATAGGTTACCATAGTTACCATAGGTTGTTTAGAAGGTAATCTCTTGGACAACTTTGTTTAGGCCAACTAATCAATCTATTATTGTTCATTTGTGTGTGAGACTTAGTGGCATTTTTGATTGGGTGTTGATCAGATGAAGGTCATGTTGACCATAGAATAGGTGTCATTGGGTTTTGGCTACAAATGAGGTTTAGACCTTTTAGGAGTTTTTTTTTTCAAATTTTTGAAAGGGTTGCTCAGTTGGAGCTACAAGCAGCCAAGGAGATCCCAAAGAAGAGAATAACTGATTTGGTGACCTATTTAGGGGTGCCCTCAACATGTGAGTCAGGTTGGAAGCATTGGATATTGTTCTAGTTTCTGAATTCAAGAGAAAAATAGTTGAGTTTGTGTGTGAATTCCTAGTTTTTGTTTGCATTGAGGAATTGCATTAATGGAGTAGATCAGCACTGTAATTCATGCATAATGTAGGCTAGTAGCTCTTAGAATACTGTGTGGCACTAGTTAGATTGGTTGTTTAGTTTCCAAGCATTGTTTGTAGATAGTTTGCTTTCTATATTGTTGCTGGTTTGAACCAGGCAATTTGAGAAGAATGGAGGGTTAGTTCACTTTCCCACCGTACAAATTGTATGGCCCTTTGGGAATAGTTACTAGACTCCATGGATGTACATATATTATGGTTAGGAGTCCTCGACAACACCGGAGCCACTATGGAAGTCTTCTCCTATGCAAGCCAGGGAAGAGTCCAGCTAGAAAGACTAAAGTGCAAAGCACTTAGATTATAGAGGCGTTCATTTTTTTGAAAAAAATTCTTTTTGGAGAAGGGAGATGTGAGACTTACCAAGTGATGGTAAAAAGGAAAAGACCTTGCCAATCCATCTGTTGAGGGAAGGACTTAACAGATTGCAGAAAGGTCAGGAAAGGGCTTGAAAGGGCCTAGTTTAGCCCATTTTTTAGGTTAGGGTTTTGTACGGCTAGTTGAGGCCCAAGACCCCAATAATCTTTGAGAGGAGGGCATGAGAATGAGGAATCCCAAGAAAATTTTAGAGGGTTACTTGGAAGAACTTTGTGAAAAACCCTGATCCCTCGGAGAAGAAAACCTAGTTTCTAGGCCTAATAGTAGGGTTTGGGGAAAAGCGACCTGCACATGGAGTTAGGTGGATCCCTAATACCTTTGATAGGATGGATTGAATTATTTGAAAGCACCTCCACACCTATGTAAGACTAAATTCAAGAATTGGAGGATTAGTAGCCTTTAGGGTGGATTAAGGGCTAGAGTAAGTGTTACAAAATTGCACCAAGTGTTGACTTGGAAGGAAGAACTTAATTGATAGTTGGGTTGGTAAGGAGAACTAGGGGATCCTAAGAAGGAAGGGGTCCTATAGGTTACAAAAGGTGGAGTAAGACACCCTAGAGGTGTACCAAGCAAGACCTAGAGCATGAATCAGTGATTGATTCATCCAACCTCCCTATCAATTGACAAGCTAGTGAGCTCACTAGCTTGTCAATGTGGTAGAGTTGACAAGCTAGTGGGATGTTTGAAAAAGTGTCCCATTGAAATGGGGTCTCACTATGATTTATATCACCGTGAGACCCCATTTCTATTAGGTATTTTTTCAAACAACCCACTAGCTTGTCAACCCTACTGCATTGATAGGCTAGTGAGCTCACTAGCTTGTCAAAGGTTACATGAATTTTTGGATGGAATACCTTAAAAACATGTGATCCTATGGAATCGCAAGTCTCTCTCTCTCTCTCTCTCACTCCCTTTATCTCTCTCACACTCCCTCTCTTTCTCCCACCCCCTTCTCTCTCTCTCCCACTCTCTCTCTCTCTCTCACACACACACACTACTTATATTTATCTCAATCCCTCTATCTCTCTCTTCCTCTCTCAGGTCTCTCCCTCTCTCTTAGGTCTCTCCCTCCCACCCCCTTTCCCTCTCTGTCTTTCTCTCAAGTCCTTCCCTCCTACACCTCTCTCTCTCTCTCTCTCTCTCTCTCTCTCTCTCTCTCACTCACTCACTCCATCTCTCTCCCACTCCCTCTCTTTCACTCCCTCTCTCTCTCTCCCACTCTCTCTCTCCCTATCTCTCAAGTCTCTCCCCCCACCCCCTCTCTCTCTTATTCCCTTTATCTCTCTCCCACTCCCTCCCCTCTCTCTCCCTCTCCCTCTCACTCCCTCTATCTCTCACCCAATCCCTCACTCTGTCTTTCACTCGCTCTCTCTCACACTCCCTCTCTTTGTCTCTATCTCAGTCTCTCTCTATAACACTATAACTATCCTACAAATAATATAAGGTTAACAAACCAACTAACTTCAAATTTTAGTTCAGCTAAAAAGAAACATCTAACTGAATTAACCAAAAAGAAACATCCATTGATTTCCAATAACAAAAATGCAAATGAACTGTAACGAACGTTTAAAACTTACAAATAAAATTTCAATTGATCAATCTTTAAGCTAAGTAACCATTTCAAATATTACAAGAGAGAGAGGGGTTTAAAGAGTTTACAGATAAGAAGCTGAAGCATTTGATCTTGTCACTGTCATCAAGGAAAAAGGAGATATCATCAGGGTCTTTACCACCCATCCAAAGACCTACTAGTCTCCCATGTTCCTTCAACTAAAGGAACCCATCCCTTCATGAGGGTAGTTTACAAGGATCTCTTATTATCATCATCATGCCTCTGAGCCTAGCATCAAGGAACTATGCCTCCTGATCCAACCTTACTAAGGGTACCTCCCAACTAGAAAGGTCACTCTGATCAGGGGTATATTTGGTACTTGATGGCTGACATATGCTGAATCTAGCATCGTACCTTGGCCAAGGATTTCATTTATTTTACTGGCACTCCTATGCCATCAACACTCTCACCCTTGCTCGACATGATTACCAAATCTCAAGTTTAATAATTAAATGTCATTTTGGTTCACTTTTCATAAGTTTCAGGTTATACCTTAACTATTGAGAGATTGCAATTGAAAATGAGAGATTTTCAAGATCTCAACAAATATACTTATATGTTTATATTTAGGAGAATTCTGAATAACAAAATGAGTGGAAACTAGGTCATGATTTAGTTCACTGTTTAGACAGAGATTGTCTAGAAATATAATAAAAAAAAATTCCCAGATTTTTACATTTGGAAGTTGTTCAGGTTATAAACCTAGCAATTCCATTTACCAAATCAGGGCTTGAACTCAACCAAGAAAAGAAAAGAAATCCATATTATTTTCAAGTTCATCAACAGGTATGAAATTTGGACCCACAATCGACTTGGAAACAAAAAAATAGATAAATGAATGCTCGATTGACTTCAGAGTCGACATTGTTCTAGACCCAACAAGGAATGGGGATTGATCACAATTAGACTTAGTATCAAAATGGCATTAACATCAAGATTAATTAGTTTGATTACTTCATTCAAACAACTACCATTCTATTGTATATTAAACGATAGGGTGCAAAGTATTTTGATTTAATCTTGCAAACATTGACATTTATTCGATTGCTAGCTGGTAATTAATAACCAAAAATTTTGCAACCCACAAATACTCTAATTCTATACATCAATACAAAGCAGTGGAGGGTTATATTCGATACTTTCCTGGGACATTTAATTTGAAACTTGATATTAAAGTTCTTCCCTCCACAATGAAACAAGCCAAATAGAACCCCAACACTCTCAACCATGGAAAATAACCCTAGAAGACTAATTGGAATGCCACACCACTATTCTGAATGGAAGAAGAGCAAAGCAGATTCCCAACTCAAGAAAGGAATGAACATAACTTTTCCAAAGAAATAAATCTCAAGGAAGCCGACCTCAAGGAAGAAGATGGATAATAGAATAAGCTCAAACAACATCGACAATCACATAGAGAGAGATTCTAGATGTGAGCACCGAGTGGATGAAAAACTCAGAATGGAACTAAAATCGAAATGGAAAATTGAGAACTTGTACAAAGCCATAGAAAATCAAAGGTCCCCGAGAGAAAGGATGTGAAAAATGCCAAGAGAGAGAGAGAAAAATGAGGAATGAAAGTCTACTTTTCTTAAGGAGCTCAACTTTCCAGACATTTCCCAAAGAAACCTTTCATCTGCCCATTCTTGGGCATTAACCAACGCTGGTGGCGAGTTTCCAGTAGTCCTACCTCAAGGCCTGATGCCAACTTCATTTCTATTTAAATTTGAAAAAAAAAACATTCGATGCCACAATTATTATTTTCAAATGCCAACTTCATTTCCATTTAAATTTGATATGCCACAATTATTATTTTCAAATGTTAATTGATATTCCAAATTGATTCGCTCCTTTCCAAGATTTTAATATTTAATTATATCATATATTAATCAATTTAATATTTAACTTTATCAATTATTTATTAACCATTCAAAATCTCCTATAAGAAGATTATTGATTTATATAAATATAAATTGGCTTATTTAATAAATATTTGTATTAAATTATTATTGGCCAAGTTACAATTCTAATTTTCTGTCTTACATTGACTCATGGCGAGATGACATTTTTCGATCCTCTGTTAACCACTACCTCTCCCTGATGACATCTCCTTTTCCATCGCAACATCACCAATCTTGCATCCAATGATAGGTATTATGGTTAGATTGTTCACAATGACTTCATAAATATGCATTTAAATATAATCTCTTGAACACATTCAATTTCACGTGAACAACAAATTCACTTCCAAATGAATGGATCGTTAACTTACAGTTATGATAAATAAAACATCTATTCTATTCACAATTTCACTTTCACATGAAAACAGATACTTGCAACTAACTTTGCATCCAAAAATACATAACCAATTTCATAGTCTCAAGGCAAGGGATGTAACATACTCCTTCCCTTAAGAATCATCGTCCTCGATGATTGTTTATTCTATATTTAAACATAGACATAAATATAATGACCTCAATTGTTCAACAAAAGATAAGGAAATTTCTGAAGGATTTCTTCATAATCCTCCCATGTGGCATTTTCTTTAGAGTACTGGTCGGACTGGACCTTCCATCGTATAACATTGCGGTTACATAAACGCCTCCTATGCACCTCAAGCACTCTAAGCGGCTTGACTGTAAAGTAATCAATTATTTTTAATACTAGTTTACCAAGAGAATTCACCAAAGGTTAAAAACCTTCACTTCTCTATCTGAAAAGGCTATTCATTCGGTATCAATTTCATTTATCTCATGCATCATTTAAATAGGCTGATAAGTAATTACAAGAGGAAGGATCATAATTTATTTTCTAATTCAATTGTCCTCCAAGACTGGACATGCCATTGATAAGAGGAATCCCTCTCAGTTTCCATCTGAGCTTTGGTGTGTACCCCCACTTAACCGACTCTTTCACACGACTAAGGATACCCTCCTACTAAGTACAAAAAATATGGCTAGCTAAGTGTCTGGAGTATAAAATTCACCATCTTGCTCAACTTGGAGAGACTATTCACCTGGGCTGACTGGACTTCCTGTCCGCCCACATACCAAACACAAGGTTTCTTTCTTTTGCAAGGTTAAGGTCAAACCAGATATATTTCCCTACAATTACTCCCTTACACAATCCATTAGAGGCTCATCCCGGACATGTTAGAGATGATCATTACTTCAAACATGGTGATCAACCAAAATATTCTTGTACAAATATTGAACTCAATATCAAGATATAATTTTTTTTAAATTTCAGCAGTAAGTCAAAAGGTTGCGCTCATTTCCACCATTAAACCAAATTTTGACCAACTAGCTATATACAATCTTCAATTTTTGGTGGCTAGACCATTTCAAAATCTAAGAAATAAAGCAATGGCATTTCTTTCCTACATTAAAAATGAAATTTTCCGAATCCAATGAAGTGCCAAAATCTAGAAAAATACTTACGTGACTTAACTTAGTCATTAACAAGGAAGTAGATTGTTGCCCTGCAATCAGTCTTTCCAAAAACTTACAATAGGTTAGAGATTGTGTTACCAACGCATCAACAATTAAGTCCCTTAAGACTTTCATCCTTACTTATGTTTACTTATTTGTATAAAGAAATTAGTTTTCTCATGAATCTCGGTGAACAAGCATTTCCTGGTTCTATACCATTTTTCTCCACATTCCATGCCATTATAATACCAATTGATAAAACAACAATGCCAACACTGTCAACACGGGTAACAACAAAAAAGAATAAGCATGAAATTCTCCCCCTAATTCTATGAATAAGAGTAAATCACTGAGGAGAATTGTTCTTTTTTTCTGAGTCAACTCAAAAATCATGGAGCAAATCATAATGCAAAACCCAAGTTAGCAAATTACTAAATGCAATAGTGCACACCACTTGTGAAGTATGGATGTATCCAAATAATCAATAAAATATGAACAAGATCACTCTCAAGATGTATTTAGTGTGAGGAAACCACAACAATTTCTAAAAATTCACAGTGAAGATGCCAAGTACCAACTGTTCCAAACAATCTGAATGTAAATGATATCAAATAAAGTGAACCAATATTTCAACAAGATTCAAGTGACCCAAGTGTAAAGCTTCAAATTTAATGTCTTCATATAGCATCATAAACATTGAAGTATCACTATCCAAGTTCCAACATCAATCGATACCAACTCCATGTACAATTACAGAGGCATAGCATAGATCACTATCCATATAATACATTATCACCATGTAATGTGTAGCCATAATACATAACTGATTATCAAAGATTATATACTATCCCAGCTAGTATACCAATTGTCATGGTTTGAACATCATGAAGTAAAGGCTTATCTATCAAAATACCATGAGAAGAGAAGGAACAAGTAACAAGCCCAAAATATGAATACCACTGTCCAAAAACACTTGAAATAGAGATAACTTCCATTCTATGAAACCTTCATCTCATTCAATAACTACACAAGGAAATGTCAAACTGATTTTCTTGATGAATCAAATTCAAACTATCATACCAACTGCCATCATGATATCAACTTTGACTATTGGAATCCATGAGCACCAAGAACTTGATTACCATGTGAGCCACTATGACCATGTGCATTCTTAGCATACTACAAAAAATTCCAATGTCATATCAACTGTTAAACAAGTGTATCTTAGTTGTAGAAATGTGTGTCTTCATTTAATAATAATGTCTGACCTCCAACCTCTTCCTCCATGACAACCGTGAAATGTGAGAAGAGCAACTTCTTTTCAATGTTTCACTTCAAGAACCTTATTTTATGTCAAATCCTTATGATCCTACTAGGATCATTGTAATTCCAATGACAAATGCCAAGACTACTGTCACTGTAATGTCAAATTCAAATGCCAAGATTAACATCACAACAAGTTATGAACACTATCAATCTGAAATGATGCTATAATTTACTGTAATGATATCAAATGTCATAAAAATATCAATATCAACTATCTTTAATTCCTTTTAATCATCTATTATCTTGAGCATTGTCACTATCAGACTATATGCTGCAACTATATCATTTTCATATTCAGTAAATATACTCACAATCAATATTCAATCAACACAAATTTTCAAGACATCATCAATGACAGACTGGTATCATACATATAGATCTCTGTAGTCACTAAAAAGGTTGTAATTGATCAATGTTTGATCACACTGTAACTTCATACTAACATTTCCAAATAAATATCAGTAAATCATATTCATACATATCATCACTATACAATTCTCCACTGCTACTTATGAAAATGAGATATCTGACATCTCATAAGGTCACAAAATAGAAAAACACTTGTTATGTACTGAGGAAGAATGAAAATATTTTGTTCTGAGGTTCAACTTGTCTATGCAACCTTTGACACAACAACATAATCTGATCAAAACACTACTACTATGATTGCATTTAGCTATCCTCACAAGGTCCTCTGATCATGAATACCCTTTTCGCTTTCCAAACATGAGATAACTATCTTTCTTTGAAAATAAAACTTCATATTATAGAATTTTTGTATCTCATACAATATGTAATCTTCACATCAAGCTATCTCACAATGTATCACATAGGTATGGGCATATTCAATGAAACATTAATCTAAAACAATACATTGTAACTGACTTCTCCCCCTGCAACCACTGACTATTTTTGGCACAACATAGGTAATACCATGCAAAAAAAATAGAACTAATATAATTCAAAGACAAGAAACTTGTTCATAGAAAATATTACTAGTAATAGTTGCACTATCTTATTGTTGCTCTTGGTCAAGTAGTAAAACTGAACTTATTCCAAATTTAATCTCAATAAATCACTGCTTGAAACTTTTTAACAGTCCTATCCTTGCATTTCACAACCTTGGTTTGATATAAAATCTTGAAAAACTTGATTCGCACTATCTTGTCATATCTTCAAAGTGCATTCATGTCAACCAAATAGTATTTGTGATGAATGCCATGTCATTCTGCAACATCTACCTAGCTTGTTGCCACCTACATCTAAAGAGTAGTGGAGTGTAACAAGATCACAAAAGACTGTCTCGGCTAGAGAACTGCCATCTCCTTCATCAGACCTATTATCAACATTGCTTACATACAAATAGAAGTCCACACTTACATCTAATTGCACCATCAAGACTATACCAACATAGCCACCATCATATTGAAAAACAAGAGCATCTGTCATCCAAACAACTATTATCTTCAAGATATCGTTGTTAGAAACCAATGAACACACAATGCCATTGTGCACTATTTATGCATTATATGACTGCCTCAAACTCAAAAACCATGCAAGCAACTACTAAGCATAATCACAATGATTATTGATACTCTTGCAAGCAAACTATGAATGATAATCAAAACTCTCACTCCTTTTTGTCATTGCACTTGTGTATAATCTTATTTATAACTCCCTTGACTCCTTTAGGGCTGAAGAGTAAAACACTAACCTGCTCTCCCTTACCTCATGCTAACTTTCATGCAACAACATGTTGTCCTTGACTATTTTTTTTCTTATCATCTTGATCATTTAATTCCACTTGGCTTATTCCAAGCTGTCTAGAAGTTATACTAGAGTTCATCTTATCTATGAGTCTTCTTATAATCCAAAGGATTTCCAACACTTAGATGTCCCTGCACCTGGTTGATTACTTTTGGATCTTCCCATCCTTAAGTTCACAATTTCAAAATTAACTATTGTATAGGTTTTGATCACAATCTTGGTACCCTAGGCATACCTTTCCTTTACTAGATAGAATGGTTTCATGATGACTCGATAACTCAAATTACTCCTAAGAGCCTTTAACGATTACACGCAAACTTGGTTACCAAATTACTTTTACTTCCTATGACAAATTCAATATAGAATTGTTACAAAAAGGCTATCACTTCCTATGATAGGTGTAATTACAAAAACATCAACTATCACTCCCTGTGATAGATTTATTAACAAATTTTGTTACAAAAGAATGTCTACCACTTCCTGTGATAGCTTCTCAGTTTTTCTAGGTTTGCATGATGAGCCCAAGGTTCAGTGCCGAACATGGTAGCTCTGATACCATATGTAACACTCTAACTATCCTACAACTAATATAAGGTTAACAACCCAACTAACTTCAAAGTTCAGTTCAACTGAAAAGAAACATCCATTGATTTCCAATAATAGAAATGCAAATGAACTTTAACTAAATTTTCAAGCTTCCAAATAAAATTTCAACTGATCAATCTTTAAGCTAAGTAACCATTTCAAATATTACAAGAGAGAGAGAGGGGTTTAAAGAGTTTATAGATAAGAAGCTGAAACATTTGATCTTGTCACTGTCATCAAGGAAAAAGGAGATATCATCAGGGGCTTTACTGCCCATCCGAAGACCTACTGGTCTCCCATGTTCCTTCAACTAAAGGAACCTATCCCTTCATGAGGGTAGTTAACAAGGATCTCTTATTATCATCATCATGCCTTTGAGCTCGGCATCAAGGACCTATACCTCCTGATCGAACCTTACTAAGGGTACCTCCCAACTAGAAAGCTAACTCTAATCAGCGGTATATTTGGTACTTGATGGTTGACATATGCTGAATCTAGCATCATACCTTGGCCAAGGATTTCATTTATTTTACTGGCACTCCTATGCCATCAGCACACTCACCCTTGCTCGACATGATTACCAAATCTCAAGTTTAATAATTAAATGTCATTTTGGTTCACTTTTCATAAGTTTCAGGTTATACCTTAACCATTGAGAGATTGCAATTGAAAATGAGAGATTTTCAAGATCTCAACAAATATACTTATATGTTTATATTCAGGAGAATTCTGAACAACATAATGAATGGAAACCAGGTCAAGATTCAGTTCACTATTTAGACAAAGATTGTCTAGAAATATAATAAAACATTTTTCCTAGATTTTTATATTTGGAAGTTGTTTAGGTTATAAACCCATCAATTCCATTTCCCAAATCAAGGCTTGAACTCAACCAAGAAAAGAAGAAGAAATCCATATTATTTTCAAGTTCATCAACATGTATGAAATTCCGACCCACAATCAACTTGGAAACAAAAAAATAGATAAATGAATGCTCGATTGACTTCAGAGTCGACATTGTTCTAGACCCAACAAGGAATGGGGATTGATCACAATTAGAATTAGTATCAAAATGGCATTAACATCAAGATTAATTAGTTTGATTACTTCATTCAGACAACTACCATTCTTTTGTATATTAAATGACAGGGTGCAAAGCATTTTGATTTAATCTTCCGAACATTAACATTTATTTGATTGCTAGCTAGTAATTAATAAGTAAAAATGTTGTAACGCACAAATACTCTAATTCTATAGATCAATACAAAGAAATGGAGGGTTATATTCGATACTTGCCTGGGATATTTAATTTGAAACTTGATATTAAAGTTCTTCCCTTTGCAATGCAACAAGCCAAATAGAACCCCAACACCCTCAACCGTGGAAGATAACCCTAGATAGCTAATTGGAATGTCACACCACTATTTTGAATGGAAGAAGAGCAAAGTAGATTCCCAACTCAAGCAATGACTGAACATAACTTCGCTAAAGAAATAAATCTCAAGGAAGCTGACCTCAAGGAAGAAGATGGATAATAGAATAAGCTCGAACAACAATGACAATCACAGAGAGAGAGATTCCAGATGTGAGCACCGAGTGGATGACAAAATAAGAAGGGAACTAAAATCAAAATGGAAAATTGAGAACTTGTACAAAGCTACAGAAAATCGGAGGACCCCGAGAGAAAGGATGTGAAAAATGCCAAGATGAGAGAGAGAGAGAGAAATGAGGAATGAAAGTCTACTTTTCTTAAGGAGCTTGACTTTCTAGACATTTCCCAAAGAGACCTTTCATCTGCCCATTCTTGGTCGTTAACCAATGTTGGTGGCGAGTTGCCAGCAGTCTCGCCTCAGGGCCTGATGCCAACTTCATTTCCATTTAAATTTGAAAAAAAAAACCTTTTGATGCCACAATTATTATTTTCAAAAGTTAATTGATATTCCAAATTGATTCGCTCCTTTCCAAGATTTTAAGATATAATTATATCATATATTAATCAATTTAATATTTAACTTTATCAATTATTTATTAACCATTCAAAATATCCTATAAGAAGATTATTGATTTATATAAATATAAATTGGCTTATTTATTAAATATTTATATTAAATTATTATTGGCCAAGTTACAATTCTAATTCTCTGTCTTACATTGACTCATGGCGAGATGACATTTTCCGATCCTCTGTTAACCACTACCTCTCCTTGATGAGATCTCCTTTTCTATCATGATGTCACCAATCTTGCATCCAATGACAGGTATTATGGGTATATTGTTCACAACGGCTTCATAAATATGCATTTAAATATAATCTCTTGAACACATTCAATTTCACATGAACATGAAATTCAATTGCAAATGAAAGGATCGTTAACTTACAGTTATGATAATAAAACATCTATTCTATTCACAATTTCACATTCACATGAAAACATATACTTGCAACTAACTTTGCATCCAAAAATACATAATTAATTTCATAGTCTCAATGCAAGGGATGCAACACTATCTCCCACTCTCCCTCCCTCTATTTTAGGTCTCTCAATCCCACCCCTGTCCATCATACCCCTCTCCCTTGCTCAAGTATCTCTTACTCACTTCCTCTATGCCTCTCCCACTCTCTCTCTACCTCTCTCTTAGGTTTCTCCCTCCCCCACATATCTCTCTCTCACTCCCTATATCTCTCTCTTAGTCCCTCTCTCTATCTCTCTAGCTCTCTCTTAGGTATCTCCCTCCCATCCCCTCTCCCTCTCCCTCAATTTCTCTCCAACTATCTCTCTCTCTCCCACTCCCCATCTCTCTTCCATCCCTCTATCTCCCACTCCCTCTCTCTACCTACATAACTAGACAACTCTATTTCTCTACCCTTATCCATGGTATTTATCTCTCTCAATTTTCCCTCCATCTTTTGGCCCCTCTCTACCTTTATCCCTCAACCCTCAATCCTCAACCTCTATAACCTCTACCCTATACATTTGACCCTCAAACCTAATCCTTCAACCCTATATCATCAACCCTCTACCCTTAACCTTAAACCATAAAATCTTAAACCCTCTACCCTCTACCCTAAACCCTAAACCCTCAAGCCTATACCCTCTACCCTTAAACCCTTAAACCATTAAACTCTATACCCTCAACCCTCAACCTTTAAACACTCTACCCTCTAATGTGAAACCAATACCATCTACCCTCAACCCTCAACCCTATAGGTCATCATCCCTATACCCTCAAATCTCTACCATCTACCCTATACTTTGGATCCTCAACCCTCATCTCTCTCTAGCCTTCCCTCCTCTTCTCTCCTCTTCTCTATCTCACTTCTCCCTCCATCTCTCCCTCCCTCAATTCATCACTCTCTGCCCTAATCCCTCAACCCTATACCCTCAATGCTCAATCCATAAACCCTCAACTATCAACCCTTAGTCCCTCAACCCTTAAACCCTAATCTCTCAACCCTCAACCCTTAATCCCTTAAATCCTCAACCCTCTACCCTCTACTCTATACATTAAACCCTAAATCCTCAATTCTCAACCATATACCCTAAAATATATATACTCAACCCTCTATCCTCAACCCTCAACCCTAATCCATCAACCCTAAACCCTTAAACCCTAAACCTCAACACTCAACTCTTAAACCCTTAAACCCTCAACCCTAATCCTCAACCCAATAGGCCTTTAACCACTATCCCTATATTTCTATCTATCTCACCTCTCTCTCCCTCCCTAAACCTTTAAAATCTTTACCCTAATTCCTCAACCCTATACCCTCAACTCTTAAAACCTTGTATTCTCAACCCTTAACACTCAACCCTCTACCCTCTACCCAATACCCTAAACCCTCAACCCTAATCCCTCAAACTTAATTCCTCAACCCTTAAACCCTTAAAACCTCAACCCTCAACCCTCAACCCTCTATGATCAACCCTAAATTATAATCCCTTAAACGTAACTCATCAACCCTCAAACCCTTAAACCCTCTACCCTAAAACCTCAACCTATAATCCCTATACCCTCACTCTCTCAACCCTAATCACTCAACCCTCAACCCTTAAACCATAAACCCTCAACCCTTAATCCTTAAACCCTAATACCTCAACCCTAAACCATTAAACCCTAAATCATCAACCCCTATAACCTCTACCCTATACATTGGACCCTCAAACCTAATATGTCAACCCTATACCCTCAACCCTCAACCTTAAACTATCAACCCTAAACCCTTAAACCCTCTACCCTCTACCGTCAACCCTTAAACCCTTAAACCCAAGTAAAATCTCTACCATAATCCCTCAACTCTCAAAACTTAATCCCTCAACACTAATCCCTCAACCCTTATATTCTCAACCATCTACACTATACCCTCTCCCCTATACATTAAATCCTCATCGCTCAAACCTCAACCATTAAAACCTAAACCATCAATCCCTATACTCTCTACCCTATACATTGGACCCTCAACCCTAATCTTTTATCCATATACCCTCTACCCTCAACCCTAAACAATTAAACCTTAAAATCTTAAACTTTCTATGCTCTACCCTCAACCCAATACCCTCTACCCCCATCCATAATCCCTCAACCCTATACCCTAAACCCTTAAACACTCAACCCTTAAATCCTAAACCCTTAAAAACTCTACCTTCTACCCTCAAACCTAATCCTTCAACCCTATACCCTCAACCATTAAACTCTCTACCCCAATCCCTCAACCCTCAACCCTAATCCATCAACCCTTAAACCTTGCACCCTTAACCCTTAATCCCTCAAACCTCAATCCCCAAACCCTAAATTATCAACCCTTAATCACTCAACCCTAATCCTTCAAACCTCAAACCTCAACCCTCAAACCCTAATCCCTCAACCCTAAAACCCTAAAACCCTAAAACCCTCTACTCTCTACAATATACATTAAACCTTGAACCCTCAATTCTTAACCATCTACCATATACACTAGATACTCAACCATAATCCCTCAACCCTAAACCCTTAAAACCTAAACCCCATCCCTCAATTCTTAAACCCTTAAACCCTCAACCCTTAACCCTTCAACCCTTAAACACTTAAACCCTCATCCCTTTACCCTATATATTAAACCCTCTACCCTATACATCAGAACCTTAACCCTAATCCCTCAACCCTATACCCTATACCCTCAACCCCTATCCCTCTCACTCTATCTATCCATATCACCTCTCTCCCCTCCCTCTCTCCTACCCTCTCTAATTTTCTCTATCTATCAATATCACCTCTCTCCCCTCCCTCTCTCCTACCCTCTCTAATTTTCTCTATCTACCCTCTCCCTCTTTCCAAGTACCTCTCGCTCAATCAATCACTACCACTCTTTCAATCCCCCACTCTCTCTATCTCCCTCCCACTCCCTCTCTCTCCCTATCTCTTATGTCTCTCCCTCTGGCACCCTACCTAGGTAACTCTCTCTCTCCCCTCTCTCTCTATCCCTCCCACCCTACCTAGATAAGACCCTCTCACTTCACCCCCTCTCTCACAATCCCTCTCTCTCTCCCTCTCTCTTCCTCTCTCTTAGGTCACTCCCTCCCACACCCTCTCTCTCCCACTCCTCTCTCTACCTATCTCTCAAGTCTCTCCCTATCCCCCCCCACACTCTCAAGTATCTCCCTCAAGAACCCTACCTACATAACTCTCTCTTTCTATCCCTCTCTCCATCTCTCCCCCCTCTCTCTCTCCCTCTCTCTGAGGTCTCTCTCTCCCACCCCCCTTTCTCTCTATCGCTCCCATCGTACCTAGCTATATCCCTCTCACTCCAACCCCTTTTCTCCTACTACCTCTCTCTTAGGTCTCTCACTTCCACCCCCTCTCCCTCTCTTAGGTCTCTCTCTCACTACCTCACTACCTCTCTACCCCACTCTCTCTCTCTCTTAGGTCTCTCCCTCCCTCTCTCCCTCCCACCTTACCTAGAAGACTCTCTCTCTCTCTAAATTCTCCCTCCCTCTAAAGATATACATACATACATACATATAAGTAGACATGTACATACATACACACATACATACATAATTACATACATACAAGCATACATGCATATGTACATATAATCTTACATACATACGTACATACATATAAGTAGACATACATGCATATAAGAATACACACATACATACACTAATACAGCTGATACATACATACATGTAATACAAGCATACATGCATACAAACATACAAATATATACATACATTCAATAGAATAGCATTTAACACAAAGCAAGACATAACATGAACACGTTATAACATACTCGCATTATGTCTTGCTAGACATGTCTTGGGCACAAATGCAAAAACCATGTGAAAATTAAGAAATAATGCGAGTGTGTTATAATGTGCTCACATTATTTCTTGCTTTGGGAATCCCCAAGCCTTGGGCTTGGTATTTTCCTTGGAATACCAACCCAAAGGCTTAGAGTTCCTTCCTAATGTCCAAAGAAGTGTTTTTGCAAATTCTACAATATTTCACATAATTGTGTTTGTGCTAAGCATGAGGTTTGTACATGTTTCATGGTTGAATAAATCAAACGCTTGGGTAATGTTAGGCTCTCTCTTAGTAATCTAAAAATGCATTTTTTTTCACATTTTGAGAATGTTAAGCCTTTGATCTATAATTTTTATTGTTTGTGTGTATGTTTTTTGGAAAAAACCTGTGTTTGGTGATTCTTTCATTATAAATTAACTACTCATCAAAACTTCAAATAAATTACATTTTTAAAAGCTAGACTCCATTCTATGCATATTAAAAAAATCATTTTCAATTAGTTTTCAAAATTTATATGGGTTGAATTACAAAAATTCTATTATTCAAGAAGTGTCCAATTTTAAAATTAGTAAAAAATTAAATATTCATTAGAAATTATAAAAAAAATTGAGCATAAACTACATACTGTTAGCTAATTTCTCACTGAAGTGATTTTTAAAATACTAAAAAAATTAACCTTTCGAGGGAGCCACAAAATTTTCCATGTTATGTTTTTTGACAAAAATAGCACCAATTTATGTGGCCCCCTATTTTGAACCCCTTAATCTCAACCATTTTCAAAAGAAATTAGTAGTTTGGAAAGTAGACTCGAAGCATTTCGATACTTTTTTTGTTGCATCTCAAAATTTTGAGTGTAACTATCCTCAATTTCACACCCAAGGTTAGTGTTTCCTAATTTCAGAACAAAAGAGGCCATTTAAGCCCCCTTTTTGGTTAACCATCTTTTTCCACTTACCCACACACACACAGACACATATATATATATATATATATGAAGATATATATATATATATATACATATATATATACAGACATTTAGTCTATAATAATTTATCAAGTCGAGTGAATTATATCACTATTATACATATCTATGTCTTATGGAAACCCTTTTGTCTGGTCAATAGACCATACATTGTCTAAAGTGAAATGAATTATATGTTGTATTATGTTGACCAATAACATGCTATCATTCCAAACGCTAACATGCTTATTGTGCCTTAACTATTGTTGGATGCATTTCTTTAGAATGAGAGGAAAAAAATAGTGTTCCTCATATTGAACCACATCAAGATAAAAGTTTTCATTAATTTTTTAAAATGATATAGGAACAATAGCAATGAATTCAATGCCGAGCCCTAAGAAGAATGTATAGGGGCCTAAATAATGAACATTCATTCTATGTGGAATACCAATTTAAAGTCTCTATTTTATAATCAGAGCAACCTCCATATCATCCTTAAGGACAAGTCGATGCTTCTACTCATAGAAGATTTAATTTAACTGTATGAAATTGACCCTTATACGACAAAGTAACCTTCATTCTATGACATAAATGAAAAATACAAAATTAATTCTTCATTTTTCTTGTTTAAGAAATTGAAATAATATTTTAAGAGTAAATCTATTCATGGTTTTTTGAGAGGTGGTAAAATTCAATCTAGTATGTTGGAATTCTATTTAATATGCAAAATTATTGTATTATCAATTACAAGTTGATTTTATGCAAAGTGACTGAGTGACAAATTGTTTGAAACATAGTATTATTTCATGATCTATAAATTTTTGTTAAATGATTATGCTCCTTTGTTTTGAATCTAATAAAACTTGACATCTAACTGAGCATAGGAATTCTGCATGTGAAATGAATCTTTCTTTATTTAAAAAGAACGTATACACATACACTATTTTTAACAAATGTTCATATATGTGTACATGCATAATTTTTTCATTTATGCATTACACAAACATGCAATATACATTCTTTAAAAATTACACCATTTTCTTTATCTTAAATGTAGTTTTCATTCCAAGTAAGAAGGAATAAAGGGAATAATAGAAATCTTTAGAGAATTGATGCATGTTCTATGATATTCTTGTAATGTAGATTTTCTGAATATTAATGCTATAGCTGCACAGATTAAAATGATCAAGTCTAATCTAACAAATAATCTAAATAAAAACAACAAAGAACGAGTAAATGAACATGAATAAATTAAAAATAATAATTGAAAATATCTAATCGAATATGCATCCACTGCTTCGAATTATCTTGATTTCCCTTCTCCATTTTGTTGTTTCAGTATTCTTGCCCTCAGATTTTCAGTATTGATGCAAGCATAACCTTGTTGAATGTCTAATCAAAATATCAAAGATAAGTTTCTTCTCAAAAGTGTATTGATTTCGGGAGGAGGAATAATGATAATGACAGGCCATTTTATAGATTTTGGGTTTTCGAACGATTGGCTCAGATTCAAAGAGAGATCGATGGATGAGATTGATGAATGTCATGCGATGTGAGTTCTATGTCAGATAGAACGTGAGTTAGAAAATACTGCAAGATAAAGATTAAATTAGAACGATAACTTAATCTAGTGTCAAGACTGTTTGAAAATAGAAAGAAAATGAGTTCCAGATTAAATAAACAATTTAATCTCGAGTTAAAAGTCTTCAAAAATAGAAGAAATAGACTTTGAATGTCAAAGACAAAGTTAGAACTCGAAGAATAAAGAATTCAAATGCATACAAAAATTAATTAATTAAATAAATATATTTAATTAATAAACACTTTCATGCATATGAGTTAGAACTAGTTAACTGACTAATTGTGATAGAGAGTCCTCTTGCAGAGACGATCAGATACCAAACCCAGAGATAACTAGCGGATTTAAAAGAGATCTCAGGTCAGAAGGTGAGTGAATGATTTAGATAACTGAACGATAGAAGAATGTGACATAAAAAATTAATAATGAATTAAATTTTAATTTAATTCAACATTCGAAAATAAGAGATTTTATTAAATAAATAAAGATAATTTATTTAATTTGACTGTTGAAAAGTGGAATTGAATAATTAAATAATAAATATTTAATTATAGTTGAAATATGACAAAGGGGTAATTAAATAATAAATTATTTAATCAAGAAGGAAGAATAAATTAGTTAGCGACATAATTAAATAAATATGATTTATTTAATTAATCAAGTTGAATAAAGGTCATTATGAACTAGTGAATTAATGAATTGATTAAAAAGGAGTATTTAATTAATAGAGGAAAGATGTGTTAGAAAGGTTAATTAAATAATAAACATTATTTAATCATAACCATGGATAATAGAAAATTATGTCGAAAGTGGTACTCGCAGGCCTAGACCAATTTTCGGTGTCTACAGTTTGCCCCTCTTTGATACAATGTTGCTACGGCGTTGTGTCAAATAAAATATGCCTCGATTGTGCCCCAACATGAAACAGGTTAGGGTATGCCCCCTCCGGAAAATTGACAAATTTTTGAAATTTTTTTTAAAAAAAATCAGGAAATATTCCCGATAAGTCAATTTGATGGTTAGAAATGCTATGGAGTTGACAGAATTGAATTTGGATGCGTTATGGATGTGTACGGGTCATTGGAAGTTGGAAGTTTAAGCGGCCAATAAACAAGGTCAGAAGAAATGCCACCCAAATCCTAGGTATAAATAGGAATTAGGTTGAAAACCAATTCATTTGCACCCGAAAGAGTTGAAGAATCAAGAAAGTTGCTCTGAGCTTAGAACGAAAAATGTTTCCAGTTCCCTACACTGCGCATCGCAATTATCAGATTCGGACTTAAAGATAGCCAGCCGATGCAGGACCACTGGTATGTACCATAAAACGAACCTTTGAAATTTCATTTTGCACATAGTTTTAGGCATGTAAAATGTAATTATGCACATGCAGTCTTTTGTGTTCGACGCATATGCGTTCATGTGCAATGCATGTGTCTGCAGAATGATGCATCTGCAAAAAGATGCCTAGGCTAATTTAGACTATTTAGTTATTCAACGTAAAGGTTATAAAATGCACCACATTTGTAGTTTAGAATCACATTTGCATTTAGGGTAGACACATGTAGGATAATGCATCGCATTTGTAATTTTGAAACGCATTTGCATTTTTAAGAAATGATAGGAATTTTTGCAACGCAAATGCTTGCAATGCAACACATTTTTATGAATGCACCACATGTGCTGTATTGAGCTGCATTTGGCTAGTAAAGTTTATAAAAAAATTTCTAAGTAAAAACTTAAAAAACTTGACATCATGGTTGAAATGCAGGTTGTTTTAGATCCGATCTATACTGGGGAGAAACATCCCAATACTCTCAAGTTGAAATCTCAGTTAGTCAATGGAGAGACTCATTTATTATGGAGAATAGGTGTACATCATTTGCTGACTATGCCCATGATTCAGGCAAACAAAGGCCTGTTGACTGCGTTGTGTGAGCGATGGCATTCAGAGACATCATCGTTTCATCTGCCGACTGAGGAGGTGATTGTGACCTTGGAGGATGTATAAAGGATACTGAGACTTCCTATCAAAGGAGAGTAGGTTATGTATGATACCCAACATGAATTTAGTGAGCTCACTAGATACTATGTATTTGATGACATTAGGAGTCTAGGGATAGAGCACTATGAGATCAGATGGCAGGTGTTGGCTGATAGGTACGATAGGATTCATTGTATTTTATGTAGATTGATAGGGGGGATAGTTCTTCTAGATTGGTGAGGTAATGGTTTTCCTATTGGGTGGGGAGAGATGTTGGTGGGGATGCTAGAGAGAGAATGCCTAGGGTCCATGCTTATTGGGCATGCTATACTTCCATCTACACGACATAGTATACAGAGACACAGTCTATGAGATGTGGTACCATGTTGCTCATGGTTTGGGAATGGGAGTGCATTCCAGTATTTCATCCGCTTGTGACTACAGAGCGACATGCCAAATCTCCATATGTTTTTCAGTATACAGGAAACATCACTCAGAGTCATGTTGGAGATATAGGTTACTAGAGACATGCACTTGATATATTGGATCAGTTTACTTGGAGGCCATACATGGACTGTGAGAGATGGTCTGATGAGGATGAGCATTTGACTTACTGTAGGTAGACACATTACCTAATTGGGAGGACTATTTCAAGTGTTCATATTATTGAGAGACACTTGCCAGAGCATGTTTTGAGATAGTTTGGGGAGGTTCAGGATGAGCCTAGAGGTAGAGCAGAGTTTGCTTGATCATCTAGAGAGGTTCCGCACTGGGGGCCTATGATTCCAGTTGCTACTGTAGAGGTAGAGATTTAGGCACTACAACCATTACAGTGGGGGTGGAGAGACGAAGTAGTAGATCCTGGGACTACAGGTGTGTATGACACATGATGGGAAAAGCATCATCATGTTCCTTACACAAATCGGGATCAGCCGACACCAGTTGAGAGACAAGGTACAAGGCCGAGAGGATGGCGTAGAGGGAGAGGTGGTGGTAGAGGTGGTGGTAGGGGTGGTTGTGATATGGCAGAGGTGGTGGTGGTAGATAAGGACAGAGAGGTCAGAGAGGTGGACGAGTAGGTGGACTATCACCTATTCGAGAGGTAGAGGCAAAGGATGTACCGATGATGGACCTCAAAGGTGGAGTGGAGGCACAGGTTGGAGATGAGTATGCTGCCAAGGAGGTAGTAGCAGAGGAGCATGTGGAGGTAGAGATTGGTAGAGAGGATCTTGTAGAGGATGAGGAGGTTGATGTTGAGATTGATCCTCTTGGTATTCTGGCAGGCTATGGGGAGGATGATATTGAGGAGGAGTAGGAGAGAGAGCTCCAAGATCAGATTGTTGAGGGGAGATAGGATGAGGAGGCTCCTAGAGATAGTGATAGGAAGGATTTGGAGGAGAGGTTGAGACAGGTCATAGCAGAGCTTGATTCCATGTAGATAGAGAGAGACAATTCTTTCATGGAGAGAGATCAGGCCATAGCTCAAAGACAGGAGATAGAGCAGAAGTTTATAGAGGTCAGATGTCTGTGTAGTGGCACTTCATCTAATGGTATGGTATGCAAGTTAGTCAGATCAATAGAGATAGCTACTTATTACAAGGATTTATATGAGGCAGTGGTGCCAATAGAGAGATGAGCTCCTAGGTTTTCAGAGGTTCGTAGCCACAAATCATAGGGAAGGAGTTAGACCAGGACATAGAGTACAGAGGGTGTGGTAGGACCACTAAGGACAGGTCCGTATGACAGGCCTTCCACCTCACAGAGAGTACATCCAAGGCAGTTTCCACCACCTTCACCACATGAGAGTAGTGGTAGTGGGACACGTTGATACTGTTATATATGTAGACATTGTATTTTGATTAGAGAGCCTGCAAGCTCATTTTTATTTATGGATACATTCTAATATTGTACTGTGGCATGTTATTTTGAGCGATATATATATGATTTTGGCGGCTTCTATATGATATGCAGTTCTATTTTATGGTGATGCATTTCTTCTATATGATTATGTTTCTTAGATAATGTATGTATATGTGTTATGAATGAATGTTTCTACATGTGATGAGTTTATGTAGTCTATGATGCTATGGATATTTTTATTTACTTATGACAATGGATGTAATGTTCTATATGATTTTATTTATATGTGATGGTGAAATGTACATGTAATGTTTCCATTATGTATCTTATGATGATGGAATGCCTATTATGCAATGATTTCGTAAATATGTAATGAATGATGTGAATGCGCCTATTCATATGAAATGCAATGTAACTATATAAAATGTTTATAGAATGTATGCATATGTAGATTATCTAATGTTTTTTTTGTGTCACAAGACTTTATCATTATGTCAGAAATGAGAAATGTTAGCACGAATGAATTTAGAATGTTAGTAAGAAATAATGAAGGTGGATTGAAAAATATATGATCTTCGATATTTCACCAAATATGCTATGCTTGATTTTTATCATCATTGGGCGGGACATGACACAAATTGATAGTACACACTATGATATGAGATAGACCACAATGTACAAAGTCATCCATCTGCGAAAAAATAGACAGTCGTAGACAAGAAGTGTCTTAACTCATACTAAGGACAAGATTGCCCCAGTCATTTTGTCGAGACAAACCATAGACAACAAACAAATAAAAGATGGGTCATGAGACATCATTGCTCCTCTAAATACTTGATAGGACATCCTTGAGAAAACTAGTAACATGACTCAAAAACCAAAGTTAAGAAGATAGTTGACATACATCCACCAAAGAAAAAGAGTCCTGAGGCATCCTTTCTTCTCTAAATCCTTCAAGAGACATCCTTGAGAAAGCTAGTAACCAGCTTAATTCACAAATCGATAAAAAGACAAGAAAAAATAAGATATAAAGTCATAAAGTCAAATAAAAGTATTCGCCAAAACTTGATCTTATGTGATTTTTTGATTGTTTGATGTTTGACATAGCATAATGCGAGGGATGACACCTACCGCAATAAGACGTTGATTCTAGTTTCGACTTGGTGACTATATGTATAAGGCATGAAAAAGCCTGGTTTCAAAAAAGACACATGCGATATAAGACATTGGAGCCTGATGGTGTTGATGCGACAAGCTACATGAGGCTATGACAATTTGATGACGTCTGCTGACAAGAAAGACATATCTTGCTAAGACATAGGTTGATCACTTTGACAATGTGTTTGATATTGACTTGATGACTGTTTTGAGATGTTGCCTTGTTGGTGCATGACTTGGTTTGATTCCTTGACTGATTAAAAGTGTGTGTTTGTATTGACTATGTATGACCTAAGATGATACCCTAAAGGACTAACCTAATTCAGCCTCGGGGGCTCATCGATTGATTAGCCTTGCCTATGTTGTACACGCAGAGACCTCGTAGTTTGACCAAACTTTAACTAACATAATTGACTGAAGATATGCAATTAAGCTGATGATATGGAATGTGTGTGATAGAGAATGTGAATCAACCCTATTGGACTGACCTGGTGTGGTCTCGGGAGCTCATCAATTGATTAGCCTTACCTACGTTGTACACGTAGAGACCTCGTAGTTCAACACGCCCAATGACTTTGAATGTACAAAGAATCATGATTTTAATGTGTGTGATACATGACAAACCTAGACAGACAGACCTAATGCCTCAGGGGCACATCGATGGATAGCCTTTCCTACATCCAGTTGCAAAGGCAACGTAGTTCGACTATGTCTACGATTGACTTAACATGACTGAGTTGACTCTGTTTTTTGGATTTTCTGACATGTTTTTGATTTTTTTGTGTTTTTGAATTTTTCTATTGTTTTTGGATTTTTTCAGGACATTTTTCGATGGTGTAATGCTATGTACAAGGTCCTCATGGCACAAAATAAGGATTTTCCCCTAGTCAAGAATAAGACATGTGAGATGGAGTGGGGAATGTGACGAAATATACTTTGATATCAATCGTTCCAAGTAATGGATAGGACACCATTTATTATGAGGGATGGGATAAAATTCTGATTGGAATGATGGTAGATGGAAGAGCAAGTTTGACTACACATGGTGCCTATTTTCTAGGTTTTCACCATGGTACTTATCCATAGCGCCACCGAAGCAGTTTTCACTATTGGACAGATTATTTCTTTTTACTTTTTTATTGATTTTTCAATTTTTTTGGTGTTACAAAGATGCTTATTTTCCAGGTTTTCATCAAGGTAACCATTTTTTTTTGTATTTTTCTGATTAAGACAAAGACTCTCAGAAGCTACACATAGAACCTCTTCAGATGCAGGCTATTCATTGGTGACAAAAGTGGCTCTCCTTTAGGGGTAGAGAGTTGGCATGCTCTGGATCCAAAAGCTTCTATGACAATAGAAGGCCCTAACCAGCTAGGTTCAAACTTTCTTGGCTTTTCTCGTTCAGCTTGATTCTTGGGATTCTCCATTAAAACCAGGTCACCAATGTCAAAGTGTCTATTTAGAACCTTCCTATTATAGCTACGATGAAGACGATTATGATATGTGTGTAGATGGTCTAGTGCTTTCTGTCTTCATTCATCCAATAATTCTAGCTCTTGTAATCTGGATACACGGTATTCTTCATCGTCAATGTGACCTTTCAAGGATACCCTTAGGGAAGGAATTTCAACCTCAATAGGTAAGATAGTTTCGGATCCGAATACTAGGGAGTATGGAGTGGTGCCAGTGGGAGTACAAATGCTTGTGCAATAAGCCCATAAGGAAGAATTTAGTTGTAGGTTCTAGTCATGACCAGCATCATTGACAGTTTTCTTCAGGATTCTAACAATGGTTTTATTAGATGCCTCAGCTTGGCCATTACCTTGCGGGTAATAATGGGTAGAAAAATGATGTTTGATATGGAACTCTTCACATAGATGGCATACTTCTTGGTTTTTGAATGGGTGACCATTGTCTATGATAATGGATTGGGGTACACCATACCGACAAATGTTATAGTTTAAGATAAACTTGGATATTTGTGTGTCGGTGATGTAGGTCATGGGAATAGGTTCAATCCATTTGGTGAATTATTCGGTGGTGGTTATGATGAATTTATGGCCATTGGATGATTGAGGGTGTATCTTACCTATGAGGTCAAGTCCCCATTGGGCAAAGGGCCATGGTGATGTAATTAGACAAAGCTCCTATGCTAGTTCTCTTATCAAATCTTCGTGAATCTGACACTATCTGCATTTCTTTACAAAGATATATGAGTCTTTTTCCATTGTAGGCCAATAATAAACTAATCTCATAATCTTATGGGCTAAATTAGGACCACTCGAATGGGATCTGCATATACCCTCATGCACTACTCACAAGGTTCTTTTTGCTTCTTCAACATCGAGACATCTCATTAGGGCATTATCTAAGATATGTCTATATGGGGTATCTCCGATGATGGTGTATTTAGCTGACTTACGGATAAAGGTTTAGTGGTGGTTATTTGATAGGTCTAGTGGTAAGGTTTGGTTATTTAGATAGCAAAATATGTCTCTATACCAAGGGGAAGAAGGACCAACAATTGTACACACCATCGCAGAACCGGGGACATCATAGGCAGGGACCAACAATTGTTCAACCAAAAACTCAAACTTAGGCACGTTGCTCAGAATATCCAATAAGGAACCCACGGTTGCCATAACATCTAAAGCCCTATTCTAAATACATGGTATTTGTTGAAAGGTAGTGTCATCAAAGTGCTACTTGAAATTGTTGGCCATGCACTTGTAGGGGGAAAGTTTCTCATCCTTAGTCTCATAATCATCATTTACTTGCCGGACTACTAGCTGAGAATCGCCAAAAACATGTAGACTCTTTATCTTCCACTGGGCTGCCATTTTTAATCCCGTCACTAAGGCTTCATACTCTGCTATGTTGTTGGTGCAAGGGAAAGTAATCTTGAATGATATAGGAATGGTATCACCTTGAGGTGTAACAAATAGGATACCTGCTCCTGAACTATGATTTGTATGTGACCCATCAAAGTATAATTTCCATTCGGTTCTAGTGTCAATTGTGAAGATAAATTCATGAGGAAAATCCACCACTAAAGGATGGTATACCTTCATGGGTGCATCTACTAATTGATCTGTAATCACCTATCCTTTTATAGCCTTCCTTTCCACATATTGGATGTCATACTCACTAAGTATCATAACCCATTTAGCCAATCGGCCTGTGAATGCTGCCTTACTTAGGAGATATTTGAGGGGATCAATCTTTGTGACCAACATTGTTTGGTGATTTAGCATATAGTGCTAAATTTTTTTGGTAGCAAAGACTACTGCAAGATAGGCACCTTCTATGTTTCTATAATTTAATTCATATCCTACCAAGGTACGACTGATGTAGTACATCGCTCTCTAATGACCTTGATCATCATTTTGTGCGAGAAGAGCCCCTAATGCTGACTGAGTTGCTGAAATGTATAGTATCAATAGTTTTCCATTTGTAGGTGTGCATTAAGACTGGTGGAGTGAGCAAATAGTCCTTGATTTGTTTGAAATATTCCTGACATTTAGGTGTCCACACAAATGGTACTCCTTTCTTGAGTAGAAGTTGAAATGGGTGTATTTTGTCTGCCAGTTGTACAATGAAATGCCTGATGGACTATAATCTTCCCTGTAGTGTTCTTAGTTGACCAATGCTGACTGGAGGAGGCATTTCTATGATAGCTCTTACCCTCTCTGGATCTACTACAATGCCTCTTCTAGAAATGATATACCCTAGAAGTTTCCCTGATTTCACTCCAAAGACACACTTCTTTGGATTTAGCCTGACATAATTATCTAGCCTCTGGAATATCTTGTCTAAAACCTTCAAATGATCTGCCCTTGTTTCTGATTTAGCTATAATGTCATGTACATAATCTTCCATGAGAGTATGTATAAAGTCATGGAGAATAGTAGTCATTTCCCATTGATAGGTAGCTCCTGCGTTCTTAAGCCCAAAAGGCATAACATTCCAATAGTATGTGCCCCATGGACACATGAAAGTTTTCTTGTGTTGGTCTTCAGCTGTGATTTTAATTTGGTTATATCTAGAGAAACCATCCATGAGGGATAGCATCTCGTATCCTGCTGTAAGATATACTATCATGTCTATTTTTGACAAAGGGAAGTCATCTTTAGGACATTCCTTGTTAATGTCTCTAAAGTCTGTGCAAATGTCGATGCCCCTAGTTAGTTTAGTCACTGGTACAAGATTTGAAATCTAGTCTGCATAGTCTATAGTTCTTATAAATCCAACATCCAAGAGTTTCTTAAGTTCTTCTTTGACCAGTAGAGCAATATGTGGATGCATTTTCCTTAAATTCTATTTGACTGGCTTAATACCTGGCTGTAATGGTAAATGGTGCAATATAAGGTCTAGATCTAGCCTAGGAATGTTAGCGTATGACCATGCAATGTTTACTTGTATCTTTGTGAAGAAGTCCTTAAACTCAGGTTGTTCTACCTCTGTCAATGATGCTGCAAACTATATGTGCCGAGGGTTTTCTTCTATACTTATGTTGACTTCAATATACTCTTCTACTAGCATTGGTGACTTTTCTTGTTCAACGGGGGGAATATTTAAACCTCTATCCTTGGGTTCCTCAGAGAGGTTTTTTCCCTCGGATACATCCTTTATTTTGACTATTTCTTCGTCCAAAGGTGCCTTTTGGTTTTCACCTAGGGACTCATCATTTTTCTCATTTTCATCATTTTCATCATTTTTCTTTTTATTTTCATTTTTGCAACTAGAGGTGTAAATAGACTCCCCAAAATATGCTTTTTCATCCAAGTCTATGGTAAAACCAGCTTTATGATCCCCTCTTAGTATGCCTTCTTGAAGTCCCATGAACTCAATGATTGCTTCGTCATTCTCAAATGTGTCTATGATGGGTGTACCTTGTTGATCCCAGTTGATAAGTTCACGATATATGAGAGGCATTCCATCATCAAAGTTATTAAAGGTGGAAGCTGACAAGGTGAATATAGAATGGTTGACATGGTCACAAAAGTTTTGGACTAACTCCTTCTTGTTCTTTTTTCTATGGATAGGTAAACTCTGCTGTGGGACTATTGTAAGGGCTGAGTCTTCAGAAGATGGTTTGTTAGGTTCCCAAGATGCATGATCAAGGGTTTCCCAATAATAGTGCTTATGCCATTCTTCTTGGGACAAGTGTTTCTTATGACGGGGACTAGATGGCTTTGGTACGGGTTTTATCTTTAGGTCCAATTCTCCAAATAGAGCATCTATGTTCATGGTACTAGTATAGGAAAGGGAATCCCATTTACAATTGCTTGAGTAGGGAGATTCATCATAAATTGGGGGAAGTGGTTCAGGAGATATCTCAATATCTGCACAAGCACTCCCTTCCTCTTGAAATGGTGATGAAGTACTAGGAAACCCAATTCTAAGTAGTTGAAACCCTAGCCCTAGGTATTTTGGTCATGGTGAGATAGTGATTGGTTCCTTCCTTCCATTTTGATGTAGTCCTAACCCACTATGCCTGATATAGCCTTCATTTTACATTATCTTAAAGCCTTTTCCATATTGATCCTTAGATATTTGAATAGATGGCAAGGGGTATTCATTGTCTTCCTGGTACAACCAGGAGGTAATATCACCTCGATCCACAATTTCTTCACTTAACTCTCCCCATTTGGTTAATGTCATTGTAGGGGGAACATGAAATATGACTATAGACTGTCTTCTATCTGGCATGGGTAGACCATATGCCTTAGGTGGAACAACTTGACTGACACAATATGATGCCTTCATGTAATATTCTCCATAGCCCTTGTCTTGGATCTTGACCTTAGGACTGGATGATGGTGGTTTGAATGAAATGGACTTAGTAAGATGTGATGGATCAACGTATAGGGACAAAGTGGATGATGAAGCTTCTTGGTTAACTAGTACCTATCAGTGTGGAATTTACCTTAGGCTTGTACAATATTGAAAAGGATCTGGATCACCATCAATCGTGATCTCGGTGCCATTATAAAGGAATTTAAGATATTGGTGATATGTTGAAGGTATGGCTTTCATTGTGTGTATCCAAGGTCTACCTAACAATAGGTTATACGGAAGGGTGAGATCCAAGACTTGGAAGCTGGTGTTCATAATTGCTAGGACAATTCTGATAGGGAGTGTGACAACTCCTTTGGATGATCTTTCCTCATCATCGTAAGGCTTGATGACTATACTCTTAGAGGTGTCTATGAATTCTTCTGAGAATCCTAATGCTTAACCAATTTTAGGGTACGCAGGTTCAAACTTGCTTCTCCGTCTACCAAGACTCATCTGACTTTGGTTTGATGGACTAAGACTTCAAGATGTAATGGGTCATTATGATCAGACTTTTCGATTGAGTAATCTTGGTGGGAAAATGTGGCATGATGCGAGTTGGTTAAATATCCCACCATTTCTTTGAAATGATTGACATCTAATTCTATAGGAATAGTCGTGTTCTGTAAAGCTTTGTCAAGAATGGCTCGATGCTTAGGTGATAAAGTCAATAGTTCCAAAATGGATATCTATGTTGGGGTTTTACTCAATTGATTAAGGAGGTTGTACTTAAACTTGGAGGGCTGTGTAGGTGGCTCAAAAGAAGGACTTCGAATAGTTATCTTAGTTCTGTGTGTGTTTACAACACATTCCGGATGCTTCTTAATGATGATGGTATTGATGTTTTCATTTGCAGCTCGGAGGTGATTTATGATCGTTCCTTTACCATAGTCATACTTGGTATTGGTATAATTGGCTGATTGATTATTCTTGGTTCCCGAACTAGAGGCCTTTCCTTTCATGTGGTCTGTGAAGACCTTATGATCAATGTTCTTGGTATTTTTCTGCCCATTGACCTCTATGTTTATGTTTTCAACAAAGTCCTATATAATATTCTTCAGTTGTCAACATTGTTGTAGGTTGTGTCCTTTTGTTTGATGATAGTCATAATAGGCGTTATCATCCCACCATGAAGGTTTAAACTATCCAGGATCATACTCTCTTGGTTCCAAAGGTTGAATGAGATTATGTTTAATCAACTCTTTGAAAACTGTCTCGATTACTTGCCCTAGAGAGGTAAATTCATGTATAGGAAATTTCCTTTGTAGTCGTTGTTGCTGTGAATTTTGGACATAATTGGTTGTTTGATCTGGACTATTCGTCATGTCTTGATTGGGTTTGCAACCTCTAAGTGTGATAGCTGGTCCCTTATGTATGGTTTTAGCATCAACAATTCCGTTATTTGTAACATTTTTGTTTCTAGACAAGAATTTGTTTCTATCATTACATGCGTTTTTATGTTGGACAACTGGGTTTCTGCCTGGTACTTTTATTTCGCCTTTGTTAATAAGGCCTTTTTCAAGGATGATGCCCTTTTGTACCAAGTCTAGGAATGAAGTACAAAAATGTACCTGTTATGCCTTGCATAACCACCCCATCTTTTGCCTTGGTCAAAATGGGTCCCCCTTTATGTTTTTATCCTTAGTTGATTTTCAAACAAAGTTTGGAGCCTTTCTTTTCCAACACTTTGTTTTTCTTTGGTTTAGTCTGTTGGAATAGGAACCGAAACTGAATTGGGTTTTGAAACTTCCTTTAAAATTTGTTCCGATCCCCATCCCGATAGTATTTCTATTGAACATTTTGTCTTGTCTTTGTCAGAGTCAAAGCCAGAGTGGAAGTTAAGTCGGTGTTTATTCAAAATTTCAAAATCAAATCACATTTCGCCTCCACCTCCGCTGTTTCTTGGTCGCTGACTTTTTACTGAAGTCACATGACAGTAATGGGCTAGTTCTTCTATAGTTTCGACTCCACTCTACTACATTTAATGCATTAATGAAAGCTGCCATGCATGCGTGAAACTCTGAGTTTTACCTTAATTAGGGATTAACGCATAGTTATTATCACTATTCTTAAGAGATTGAAGAGAAAACCATAGTTACAGTGAAGCTTTTGTGCGAGTGAATCGATTGAAAGAAAGACGGTTGCTTGCGGATTTCTTCAGGAGGTTTTCCTATTTATTTGCGTTCGAGGTGGGGTTTCCTATTCTCGTTCTTCTTTTATTTAATTTCGCATTTTTTGTTTCTATTCATGTTAGATTTTTTTGCTTTGGGCAAGTTCGTGATTCTCAATAGGTTTGCATGTTTAGTTTTTCTTTCTTTGTTTGTTTGTTGTTCTTGTCTTCATTTTTACATTTGTATCTGGGTTCTTTATTTTAGGGAAAAGTCATTTTCATGTTTTACTACGCATCATGCTACTTTAGATTTTAAATGTGTGGATTAAAATTAGGGTTCCATAGTGAGTTAGGGTTTGTTAAATCTTGTTTTTACTTAGGAATTTTGTTTTGCATTCAGTCTAGTTAAATAAATAGGGTTAAATCCGTGCCCTAGTTTTTAGGTTAGGGTTTTTATGCTTTTGATGTTCGTGTTTTAATTAAATATGATGCCCTAGAAAGTACAGTCATCTCTCGGTCATATGGGGATGGTCTTATCATGTTATATTTAAGCCCCTTTTCGTTTTAATATGACCTAGTCCTTAATCATGAAGTTATGCATTAAACTATTAAAAACATTTATGATGTCATGATCAACCTAGGAAAAAGCGAGATCAGAATCAATGTAGAACTTTAAATCATGTTTTCCAATAGGCATCGATTCCATTTCTACCTCATCTCCAACTCCGATTATAGTGAAAATCCTTCTTTCAAAATAATGATAACCTAAGGCGGAAGTGGAAGAGGAACCAAAACGGAATATGAGATTATACAATCTGAAAGAAACTAAATTAGTTTCCATTCTGGTTTCGGTTCCAATCACCATTCTAGTTTTGACTCTGAGCCCGATTGTTATTATTGAAATCTCAATAATGGTTTTGGCTCTGAGCCCGACAGGGTTTTAAAAGAAGACTATTTAGAATGTTTTATGTTTGGTTCTGCCTCTGATATATATATGAAGGGTAAGGTTTTAAGGCATATTTTGTGATATTTATTGAAGGATCTAATTGTGGGTTTTTGTGCAGGAAAGCTAAAGGATGTCAGGGGCATTAGGAGAAGCCTCCTAAAGGAATCGTCCTATAGAAACATCAAAGGCAATAGCTAAGCCCAAGAAGATAAAGCCAAAGCATCTACCTTATACTTTAAGGTATAATCATAGGGGTCCTATTGTTACTGCAAGCAAAGTAGAATCAGATTGGTCTGATATAACCGACACCAATCTGGGCTCATACAATTTTGAAGAGCTGTATTCAGAAACGTTTGCTGAAGATATAATAGGGAGAACTCAAAGAATTGTTGAGTCTCGTTTGGCTCATATCACCTTATTCCCTCTATCTATCCAGTGCCCGTAGTTTATTATGATAGCATCCAGTGCTTACAATCCAGCCACTAGGCAGTGTGTGGATTCACAAGACAATGTTATTATAGATCTCACTCCTCAAATGTTTTGAACTATGTTTAGTGTCTCAGATCCAAAGAACCTGGTACAGTTAAAGGAGGCTAAAGCTTTGGAGAAATATAGAAAATACAAGGCATCCAACAAGGCTCACTTGAATAAGAAATGGTTGAGAACAAAGAAGAAGTCTTTGACCAAACTTCATGATCAACCAAAGAGGACATAATTCTACAAAGAAGTAACAGACTTGATCATGATGTTGTCTAGGGTATTTGGGAAGAGGGATGCATTTCACTTCAAGGAGAGGATGTTTCATTTCATTCAGACCATCTTGAATGGAAAACAATAGTTTGATTGGCTAATGGTTGTCTCTGATTCTATTCATGATCAATTAACAAGGAGAAGGGAAACCAAATGCTTCTCTATGACTTGTTATGTTGTTTATGCAGCAGCTAGAGGAGGTATATTTTTATGTTTAAAGAGAGTGAGAATATTGGGAGAGAGAGATGGACAAAGGAAAGTGTGGGACCATTATGATCAGTTATCTCTACAAGTATCTAAAACACAACTTAGAAGGGTTAATGATGCATTTCTATATGTAATCATTAACCAATTTAATGGGCATGTTGGATATAGATTGAGCCAAGAAGCTATGGCATTTATCACGGAATGGGGATGTTGGTACATTCAATACCCCAAGTTCACATACTTCAGGCTAGCTAGATTTGAAGGTCACCCACATTTGCTGCAAAGATGTTGTAACAATAGGATAGTTTTAATGGAATTTGTATATCAAGCTCTAGGGGTTAATGCCCAGTTTGGATTGAAGCACAAAACCAGATGTCATAAGTTCTCCATGCAGTTGGGTGAATACAACTGTCAGCATCTAGTGGGAGCTAAGGTAGTGTGCAGTGAGTTAATACATCTGAAACTAGGTTTGTATACAACTCATAATTACTTTGACGCAAAGAAGAAAATGAATGCCTTGCTGCCTTCTATTTTTGATAAATATTTCAATTTGTTGGAAGATTTCTAGAGTGACTGACAGGATGAGTATGATGTCAGGAAGAAGAATTATGAGAGGTTACCCATCTCACTCATGGTAGAGCTTAGGATCAAAGATGATATCCCTGATGCATTAGTAGATGATGGAGTGGTATTAGATCCATCATATGAGGGATTAAACATTGGCACTAAGAGCTTGGATCCGGTGGAATGGGATGGTGAGGAGACCATGGACATAAAGCAAATAGAGAGGCAAGTTTAGGATAGAAGCATTCATTGGGATGTCCTGAGAACCAAGACTCCTCAAGAACCAGCTCCTAAGAAGGGGAAGGGATACAAAAGAATTAAAAGGAAATTACCTTCCAAGGAGCCATTGGAATTCTTCCCTCCAGACATTGAAGAGATTGAGCTTGAAGCAGCGGATCAAGATGAACCAGAGACACAAGAGTCAGATTCCCAAATAGGATATGTAGTTTCAACACTCACATTAGGTGAGTCCTCTACTCAAGTCCCACTTGCAAAGCAACAAAGTGAAGAAGTCCAAAAAGGGAATTTTCATAATATTGTTGAATCCATGAAGGGAAAAGGAATAGAGGTAGAGATTCATGATGTTGGGATGGATTCTGATGAGACTCTGTCAGAGAAGGGTGCACAAGAAAATATGCCTCTAGAGGAGGATACTAAATAGGTGTTGACAGAGGAGGATCAGTGGGCACTATTTGAGGAGGCAAAGAAGGCCTTAGATGATCAAGCACATGCTGCAGCAATAGAGAAGCAGAAGGCAATTGATGCAAAGATACAGGCTGATGCCTCACTTCAGCAGCAACATATAGAAGCTAAGCTAAAAAATGATGAAATAGAGAAGCAATAGAGGCAAAAAGAGCATGAGCTCAAGGTCAAGGAAGATAATGATAAATTAGAGGTTATATAGAAAATTCATGACCTTGAGGAGGAAAAGGCAAGACATCGGAGGGAGAGAGAAGTTCTAGTGGCTAAGTTGAAGCTTGTTGAAGAGGCTCATAAGGAGAAAGTGATCTGTATACGGATGTAGACTAGATTGCAGTATTTAAATGCTTCACTTTTACAATGCTTTTACAATGATTATTCCAAGTTAATAACATCAAAATTAACTTATGGAAATAACAAAATGAAAGAAATAACAAGGTGATTATAACAGAATGGAAGAAAGTGAGAGAAAGAAAGAGAGAGATGCAAACAGAGTTTGATTACGGAGTTTGCCACAAACGTGACTACGTCTCCGAGTCGGCTCCAATAGAGTACGACCGATCCGATTAATCTCCAGAATCAATTACAATGATGCACCAAGACCCTCACTTCGATAGCATAACCTGCCCCGACGTACAAAATGGCTTCAAAATTATCTCCTTAGAACTCCTCTCGAATCACCTGTTCTCCACTATGTCACCTGTATTTTCTCTAACTTGAAAATTCCAAAAATTCTTAATCTAAACCTCACTCTCACTCCCCTTTCTATACATAAAATTAAGCCAAATAAGACTTAACAATCAAAACAACAAAAACAACCCCTTTACCAAACATTACAAGTCGTTTACAACCTCTTCAACAATTCGTACAACAACATATTTGTCTTTTGACCAACTTTGGTTATAGGAGTTAGGGGTAGTTTAGCCAAATTAGGCTTTTTGTTGACATTCAGACTATAATCATCGAGCAAAATGAACCGAGCTCCATTATATAACAAAGTTGTTTCGGTGGCGCAACGGCTTTTAATATTCTTGGTGGCCACGGGGTTGGTGGTTCCAACCCCGCCGGCCTCGCTTTTATCACTTAGCCCGTAATTTTTAAATAACAAAAACAACCCGGGCTATTTCTATATTTGACGCGGACTTCTGGTGCAACGGAAAAATGGATTGGCGGTTTGGGAGGAGATCGCGGGCTCGAGCCCGGCCCGTTGCAACAAACTTTTCCTCCAACGTTCAACCACATTCAACAACCGACACGTGTAACACCCTTATTCGCCCACTCCGGATGACGTGTCCGCTGATGAAGCCGCTCATGGGATATGCGTACTGTTGACTGGGAGACACATGTCAGACTCCTATTCGCCGAAAGTGCTAACCGAGCTACTGACGATGCAGCCACGTGTCTGATGACGAAGCCGATGACTGGACTGCCACCTGGGATGCCCGTATTATATGGCTGGACACGTGTCATGATATGATTGGTCCATACAATCTGAGTCACCTACCACATGTTTCATTTGAATTCATCCACTTGGCTTCCGTACTGTACGGACTAACACGTCAGCATGATGATGTCATCATCAGTACCTTCAAGTCAACCAAACTTTGACTAGCTGTATCTTGAGCCTCCGATGTCGGATTTCGATGAAACGAACAACGTTGGAATCGTCTTGATGAGCTCTTCGCGATGATGTGAACTTTGACAACTTTTGACGACATCATTTTTTTCCGCTTCCTGGATGCCCTTTGATTCCAGTTTGACCCAAGTTTTGACTGGCCATAACTTGCACAAACGGACTCCTTTTCGCTCCGTTCGAGTTGCGTTGGAATCAGGACGTCGAGCTCTTTCTGATGGTGCTAATTCTGGAGAGAAATGAGACTCTTCAATTTCCACTAAAAATATCCACCGGATCAGGCCTCCCCACTGAAGACCTTTTGGACCTCCAAAAGTGGCATTTATTCTAACATTTAGTGAGGACTTGGCCTCCCCACTTGTCCTGTATCTTCTGTACATTTGAAAACCTGGCTCACAAGCATAATGAAGATTGCAGAAATATTGTTGAACATAAACATTATTCTATCACTTCCATAAGCTTCTACATCAACTGTCGTAGCCACTAACCAACAAAAATTGACTAGCATCAAGCTAAACAATAATGCAGAAATGAAAGAGAATAAGTCAACAACATATCGATCCTTTACAACATGAACATTTTTACCCAAGGAACTATCAATGCTTTCAATCATCATTCCCTCATGCTGTACTGCGGGTGCATCCTGCAACATCTGACCTTGGTTAGCTACTCCAAGTTCAAGTTTAGAACCACCTGTACTAACAGACATAAGAGTTAACTCTTTACTTGTATTAATTACCCTCTTTAACAGCCCTGTGTTTGCAAAAGAACGATCAGTCTTAATCCTGTGAGAATGTACAATATACTGAATGCCATCTTTAAACAAGTGATAATGATTCTTTTCCCTATAGAAAATAGCTTTCCTATCATATAAATAAGGGCTACCAAGCACTATCCCATAGATATCCAATGGAACCACATCAAACTGTACTTCATCCACAAATTTACTAGTGATTGTGAATCTCAAAGTGCATTGTTTTGTTACTTGCAGCTTATCATTTTCACAAATCTAGCCTAGTGGATAAGGATTTTTATGCTATGTAGTTTTTAATCCCAATTTCTTTACAACACTTTCTGAAATCAGATTAACTTGAGAACCACTATCTATGAGTGCATCGGTTTTACTGTTCTTAGCAACAACCCTTAAATGAAATAGCTCATTCCTTTTCTTATCTTCAGAGAAATCATTAACTTTAGAAGTAGAAGCACAACTATCAAAGGAAACACTGAATGTAGGAGCTTTACATTTCATACCCATAGCTGTTATCTTAGTTTCATCATCTGAATCGGAACCAAGATCCATAACAACATTTGTGGATTTCTCCTTACCCTTCTGTTTCTGATTCTATCTTTGAGCCCACTTAGACTTCAATTTGGGATGCAACTTCCAACAATGATCTTCATCATGACCCTTCTTGTCACAATGAGAGCAAGAAAGTTTATCATCCTTCTTAACTGTAGCTACCTTCTTTCCTTTCCTTGTCTCTACAACTTTAGAAGATTTCTTTACAGAGTTATCATTATCAAACTTATCAATAAAAGATCCTTTACCCCTTGACTCTAAGTGGGTAGCTTGAACACAAACTTCATCCAAATTACAAGGGTTCAATACCAAAATGGAATGTCTAAGGTAGGAATGCAGACCTCCTATGTACTTTAACAAAGTGTCTTGGGTGTACAAAGGAAAATTCAAAGCAATAGCCCTTTTCCTAAATTCATGGGTGTACTCCTGAACAGATTGACCTTTCCCTTGCCTAAACATTTGCCAGTCCATCATTAACTATTGCATATGACCCAAGGGATAAAATTGATTTTTAAGAGCATTAATAAATTCTGACCAAGTTAAACTGACTCTACCATGTTGTGAAACTTCTGCCTTAGACTTACTCTCCCACCAGGTTAAAGCTGTACCTCCTAACCGAAGAGTAGCTAATTGGATCCTAGAAGCATCATCAAAGAGGTTTTGAACTCTACAATAAACTTCTACTTGCTGAATCCAATCATCTAGTTTTTTAGCATCTAATTCACCACAATACTTAGATAAATCAAATTTTACATCCAATTTAATTTTAGGCTTATACCCACTCTTGAAAGGATTAGAAGAAATAGAATGAGGAGAAGATGGAGAAGAAGGAGAAGAGGGAGGAGAAGAAGAAGAGGGTGGATCTGGTTGCTTGTCACCATCTCCATGATGTTTCCCTTTCTTGTCTTTGTGATCTTCTTGCTTTGACGAACCTCCTTCATGTTCCTTTCGTTCTTGTCTTTCTTGGAAAAGGATGTCCACCTTAGCCTTCATCTCAAGGAATGCTCTTCGAAATTCCTGCTCACTGATCTCATCAGGAACCTCCATTCCAGAAACAGACATCTTCAGAAATGTTCTACGCTTCCCAATCTCAGGATCAAATTCTTCAAGCTTGCCTTCACCCTTCTGAATCCTGGATCTCGTTAGCATTCAAGAAAACAACTGCAATAATAGTCAACTGAGCTCTGATACCACTTGATTTGTATATGGATCTAGACTAGATTGCAGTATTTAAATGCTTAACTTTTACAATGCTTTTACAATGATTATTCCAAGTTAATAACATCAAAATTAACTTATGGAAATAACAAAATGAAAGAAATAACAAGGTGATTATAACAGAATGGAAGAAAGTGAGAGAAAGAAAGAGAGAGATGCAAACAGAGTTTGATTACGGAGTTCGCCACAAATGTGACTACATCTCCGGGTCGGCTCCAATAGAGTACGACCGATCGGATTAATCTCCAGAATCAATTACAATGATGCACCAAGACCATCACTTCGACAGCATAACCTACCCTGACATACAAAATGGCTTCAAAATGATCTCCTTAGAACTCCTCTCGAATCACTTGTTCTCCACTATGTCACCTGTATTTTCTCTAACTTGAAAATTCCAAAAATTCTTAATATAAACCTCACTCTCACTCCCCTTTATATACATAAAATTAATCCAAATAAGACTTAACAATCAAAACAACAAAAACAACCCCTTTACCAAACATTACAAGTCATTTACAACCTCTTCAACAATTCGTACAACAACATATTTGTCTTTTGACCAACTTTGGTTATAGGAGTTAGGGGTAGTTTAGCCAAATTAGGCTTTTTGTTGACATTCGGACTATAATCATCAAACAAAATGAACTGAGCTCCATTATATAACAAAGCTGTTTCGGTGGCACAACGGCTTTTAATATTCTTGGTGGCCACGGGGTCGGCGGTTCCAACCCCGCTGGCCTCGCTTTTATCACTTAGCCCGTAATTTTTAAATAACAAAAACAACCCGGGCTATTTCTATATTTGACATGGACTTCTGGTGCAACGGCAAAACAGATCGGCGGTTTGGGAGGAGATCACGGGCTCAAGCCCGGCCCGTTACAACAAACACATTCAACAACCGACACGTGTAACACCCTTATTCGCCCACTCCGGATGACGTGTCCGCTGACGAAGCCGCTCACGGGATATGCGTACTGTTGACTGAGAGACACGTGTCAGACTCCTATTTGCCGAAAGTGCTAACCGAGCTACTGACGATGGAGCCACGTGTCTGATGACGAAGCCGATGACTGGACTGCCACCTGGGATGCCCGTACTGTACGGTTGGACACGTGTCATGATATGATTGGTCCATATGATCTGAGTCACCTGCCACGTGTTTCGTTCGAATTCGTCCACTTGGCTTCTATACTGTACGGACTAACACGTCAGCATGATGACGTCATCATTAGTACCTTCAAGTCAACCGTACTTTGACTAGCTGTATCTTGAGCCTCCGATGTCGGATTTCGACGAAATGAACAACGTCAGAATCATCTTGATGAGCTCTTTGCGATGATGTGAACTTTGAAAACTTTTGACGACATCATTTTTTTTCGCTTCCTGGACGCCCTTTGATTCCAGTTTGACCCAAGTTTTGACTGGCCATAACTTGCACAAACGGACTCCTTTTCGCTCCGTTCGAGTTGCATTGGAATCAGGACGTCGAGCTCTTTCTGATGGTGCTGATTCTAGAGAGAAATGAGACTCTTCAATTTCCACTGAAAATATCCACCGGATCAGAAAGAGGAAGCAAAATGAGTGCAAAAGGAGAAAGATGTTGAAGAACTGATCAAGAAGCAACAAAAATAAAAGGAAGATGCAGAAAAGCTTAAGGCATTAGAGGAAGAAAGAAACTAGGAGTTGGAAAAAAGAAGATTAGAAGAAGAAAGGTTGAAGAAGGAGGAAGAAGATAAGAGAATACAAGAACAAAAGGATAGGGAGGAAGCTGAAAATCTTGCACAGACAAGTGTGGAACAAGAGCAGAAAGATAAATAGAGGGTTGATTCTCAAACTCAAGTAAATGTGCAACCACCCTCTACTACTGCCTCTTCTTTTTCAACTATGATGACTGTTACTCCAGGTGCTCCCAATTGGTTGAAACTGGATCTTTAGAAGAGATCATCGACACCTTCACAACCTCTCAATTGGGAGGATATGATGAAGGAAATTGAGAAGGAAAAGCCTAAAAAGAAGGCCAAGATCCTACATTCCACTAGGCTAACCGACAAAGGAGAAATTGTGGCTGAATGTGCTATACCCATGATAGACAAGGATGTAGGAGACATGCAATTGATAGATTATCAGGTGGGCATTGTTAATTTGGGGAGACCTACCAGAGATCAAAAAATGATTTTAATTGATGTGGTAGCATTGTCAACCAAGTCAAGAATGTTGAAGGATAAACAAAGGAAAGATGAGCTTAAGGCTCAGTTAGATCAGTTGCATTTTTTCTTGAAAAATATTTTTGCTTCGAGGACACAACAGGTTACCACTATTGAGACCCCAATTTTGCTGAGTAAGAAAGAAGTAGATGATTTGGTACATGTTAGGGGCAAGGCAGAGATGTTGGATAGGTGGGTTGATAAATTGAATCAAGAAATAAGAGAAGTACTAGAAGACAGTTTTGGGGTTTACAAAATGACTGAGGGACTGATAGAGGAAATGAATCAATATGTTAAAACATTGGAAGAATAGGAGGAGTACAAAGGATACAGTCAGAAATTGAAGGAGGTTAATAAATTGCCTAAAACTACTCTTCTAGAACAGTCGATACTTGAAGAAGATAGTAAATATTTCTTGGAAAAGACTTCTTGCATACTCCGATTTAGATCAGATTTTCTATATAAAAATAGAAATGAGGTTCAAGATTCTATTAAGGATCTGAATGAACAGTTTGAGGAGTTGGAAGCCATTATTGCTATTATAGTAAATGCTGATATACCAGTAAAGGAAGGCCTACCTTTAAGCCAAATAAAGGAGAAGTGGGATGAAAGGTTTAAAGAGATTATGCAAAGAGTAGATGATGGTGAAGATCTATTGATAGATCGATTAATGGACATTAAAGAAGAGATAAGGGCAGCTAACAAAGAGTTGATGAAGGTAAAATATATGAGAGGGTTTTCTACAATAGAGTTGGAAAGGATTGAATTTGAGGATAGTTTGGTTGATGGGCCAGAATTGGAAATACTACAACAAGTCTTCTCCAGTTTTGACGAGTACATTGCAAAACAAACTTTGCATGCATAAATCTCATGCATGTTGCATGGCTTTCTTCTCTTCTTTGCATGTTGCATGCAGGACTTGTAGTTTTTGAAGCACATGAATTTCTTCTCTTCTATTATCTTTTCTTCTAGTTTAACTGATTTTCCAAGATAACTGTAATCCCTAAAAGTGTGGGTCGACTTAAAATAGAAGAGGAATTCAGATTTTGTATATCTATAAATACCCTTGGGGTATCATATTGTAAGGGTTGACTAACAGAGAATAGAATTGGCCACCTAATAGTAGGAGATCGAATTTTCCATATTTGTTGTAGAGATACATTGTTACCATTTTTTGAGAGTTAAATATAATTACAGGTTTTACGCATTATGGTGTTAGAATTAAGTTTTATTTGATAGGGTTGATGAGTTATAATCTATCTGTATACTAGTGATTGTGTTGAAGCATGGTTGTTTCTTATGTGATGAAATTCATTAGAAGAAACTAGATTTAAGGATTATCTTGTTAGATTATCGGTGAATTGAATTTATTGAAGTCTGTTGATGTATGATCTTGGCAATGAATGAATGTGTGTTCTTTTGGAATCTTTGAAAAAGTTGTGATATGCAAATGGTGTTGTTAAAATAATCACCTTAGATGGATGCAATAGTATGGATTATTCTGTAAATTGTGTGATGCTTTGGTTTTCTTGATCTGTTGGGAAAAATTCATTGTTGAAGATATATGTCTAGATGCTAGATAAGGTTGATTCATGTTTACTAATTTAACCTCTAATCTATCTTTTTTCTTTTATTTAAAAACCCCTTTCTTTATTAAGAATAGCTCGATGAAAAAGTCATTGCTTGTATTCCTTGTTTCCAACATAGGCCCCTTGAATAGTATAGTGTCATGTACCGATTGAGTGACACCAGAGAGTTGAGAACCAACTACCAGGACCGTGGAAGTTAGGCTACTATATTTTGACTTTCTTTTTCAAGAGAAATAGAGTAGAAATATTCTTTTTAAACGTTGTTTGTGTCATTTTCACCATCAACAGATCTGGCCCTGGAAGGATGGCCTGAAGGAACAAGCTGGCTCGCATTGTGTCTTTCTCACCAGAGAAATATAAGAGGATTCTTAGATCCTCTACTAATCCTGAACTGTTAGAAGAACTTCAAACCCCGGTCATACCTAGACCCCATGCTCGTAGAATATTGGTACCTACATTTCCACCACTGCTTACTCCACCTAGATTTCCTCCAAATCCACCGACACCACCATCAATTCAACCTACATCACCACCACCAATTAGACCTATGTCACCACCAATTCGGCCTACATCACCACCACCTACTCAACCAATCCTACCCATGGCTTACTTTGTGAATAATCCCTATCCGTTAGGGACTATTCCAAGAGGAATCCATGACTTACCAAAGAACCCAGAAAAGTTTTATCCCAAGTACATACATGGCGAATCAAGAAGTGATGAGGAGCATATACATGCATTCAAAGATTCTTGTACACGTGCTCAAGTTGCTCATTAGGATGTGGTATGTAGATTTTTTCCTTATTGTTTAGGGAATATGGCATATAACAAGTATTTAAATCTACCCCGGGGATCTATTCTCGATTGGACAGATTTAGAAAATGCATTCATTAATCAATTTTGGGTTTATGTGGACCTTGCCATCTTATATCACCAGATTGCCACCATAAGAAAGGAACATCATGAGCCACTACCTTTTTTCAATACTAGATTCCAAAGAATGTTTCGTAGGTTGCAAGACCCTTACTTGGTAGCTGAAAATATTGCCATACAGGCATATTTAAGAGCTGTTGATCCCTTGAATGGCCTATTCTTGTAGAGGACTTCTCAACCTAATGAGATTAACTCTTTGTCTAAAGTTTATCATCTGGCCATCAAGTTGCAACAACAGATAAGTTTGCAATCACGAGGATTAGGAGCAGCTCTTCCTCCCATGAATTATCAGATGCCTAACCCACCATTGTACGATGTAGTCCTAGGGATGTCTTACTCCCAATATGGACCCGTGTCTGAGCTACAAGCTCCACCTACCATGCCCTTTTTTGGCAATGGCATGTAAGATTATTCCCAACAACCTCAAAGTCAACAACAACAAGTGGGAGGATCAACCCATGTTCATTCCCTAGCCATAGTACAAAATGTGCAAAATGAACAAACTGTTCAACTGACCAGTGAGTTAGAGACTCTAAAAAAGAATCATCTCAAATTTCTAATGATATGGAACAGCTTAGGCAAAACACTCCCCACAACCAAAACCAAAATTATCAGAACTAGGGAGGCTACAATAACCAGGGAAATTACTCGAATCAGAATGGGAATCAGAACACCAACCGAAACTTTCATAATCAAAATTCCTCTAACCAAAATTACCAAAATTAGAACAAAGGATATAATTAGAAGTTCAACAACAACAACAACAAAAATAATAGGCAGTGGAATATTGGACCTAACAATGGGAGAGTTCCCATAAATATCAGTCAGGTGAGGAGAGACCACATACTGCTAATGTAGTTGACCTCAATTTTATGACTAATTGGTGCAGGCTACATGATAATGCAACACATTCTGAGGTTAACTACCCTAAAATGGAGAAAATTGTAAAGATTGCTCAAGCTGATGCCCATCCTACAGCAAGAAATTCCAATCAAGACAATGGGCCAGTAAGTACTGCTATGACTTATGAGACAATTGAGGAGAAATACCAGTTTCCTATGCAAGGAAATAATGGGCCAGAGGAGGATGTGTATGATGCCCAAGCCTTTCATTCTAAAGGTGGTCACTTTTTGAGAAATCATAATAAGGGCCCATTTACTACATCTGCACCTCCAAACAATATGGTCCCACCTAATCAAAATGCAAATAATAATCCACCACCACCAAAGGGACCTTCTAACCTTCAGAATAGAGGCAACCCGCCTCCTTTTCCTAAGTATCAAGTTAGGAATGATTCAAAATTTGACTTTATTGCAAAATTACAGAGACAAAAGACATCCTTGTCATTATTTGACATCATGAAGTGGTGCCCAACTCAACTTTAGTTGGTATTGAAGGCGCTGGAGGAGGAAGACCGCTTAAAAGGAAAAGGTAAAGTGACTCCAGAAAAGGAGACAAATGCAACCATTGATAAAGGTAAGACCAATACCCCACCTTTTCTTTTAAGTTTAAGGATTTTTGGAAAGAATTTGCACAACTGTTTATTAGACTCTGGAGAATCAAGAAATGTTATGCCCTTTTCAATATGTAAGAAGTTAGGATTAAGTCTTGTCCTGACCAATAAGAAAGTGATTTAGTTAGATAAAACAAAGGTCAATGTTTTAGGTGAACTAAAGAACATGCATGTATAGGTTGGATCAGATCCAAGGATCCAAACCTACATAGATATCCAAGTGGTTGACATCCCAGAGACATATGGTATGCTTCTAAGTCGGGAACTAATGGAAAGTATTGGGGGATATTTTTCCTTGGATTTGTCTCACATGTGGCTACCCTGGAAGGGGGTTACAACATAGATAAGGATTGAAAGTGAACCAATAATCAAGCATATGATCACATAATATGATGCTTCAAATGAGGTAGCATATTTTGTGACTGAGATAGGAGTTTATAAACAAGAGGAAGTTCTTACTTTCTTTGTACTTAATCCTGGGGATACATTGCCTCTAGAACATAGTGACCTAATGATCTGCATCAACCAACAAGTTCTAATAAGGAAATTGCAACAAGATAAGCTGGTTTTAGGAGAAGAAACTGATTTGAGTAGTTTGTTACTTCCTAATTGGTGTAGGATTCACTATCATAATCATTCGGAGTTAACATTCCAATCATGCCTAGATATATTAAGTCATGTAGATCAGGCTCAAGAAAGATATCAAGAGAAACCTCAGACCCCTATCAATGAGTTTTTGTTTCAAGTCAAGGATGCTACTATTCTTACTAGGACTAGCCTTTTTCAAGAGGAGGGTTCCTCACCAGTAGAGTAGACTCAGGTTCTAAGCTCTAAAATTCAAGAAGAGGTTGAGGTCTCTCAATTCCCATTCAATACACCTACCCTTGATGCTTTGCCAATGCCTAAGGCATTATTGAAAGATGAGTTCAATTGCAATTTAACCCAAGAGGTTGTTCAGGAAGTGATTTTTGAGCAGGCTAAAAACATAGAAGAATCTTCAAGTGAGCTTCGTCCCGAGCCACCACACATCTCAAGTAAGTCATCTCCTATTATCCCTAAAAAGAAAGAGCTCCCAGCCAAAGACCAATTATGGACTCTTAAGTTTGATGGTTCCAAATCTAAAGCAGGAAGTGGAGCAGGGATTGAGCTAACTAACCCTAAAGGGAAGACTTACTTTGCTTCTTATAGACTGTAGTTTGGTTGCACAAAGAATGTGGCTGAGTATGAAGCACTTGTTCGAGGTCTTATGTTTGCTCATAAGAAGAAGGTTACTGCTCTCACAGTTATGGGAGATTCTGAGGTGATTGTAAAATAGGTACGTAGCCAATATACACGTGATAACAAAAGGTTGGCTTTGTATAGAAACAGAGTTTGGAATTTGATTGAAGAATTTGATGCTTTTAGAATTAGTCTGATCCCTAGAGAAGCTAATCAAATTGCAGATGCACTTGTTGTTGCTACTAGCACATTGGAACCCATGCAAGATTCTGATCTAAAGAGATTTTCAGTTGAGTTGATTTTAGTCCCAGCTGTACTTGATAATGTTTGACACTTTTAGGTATTTGATGATGATCAACATATATTGGCCTTTTTGGAAAGTTTTGATGTTTTTCAAGGGCAAATAATAGATGAATCTGAGAGAGATCAGGGAGATTGGGATCCTGAGAAAGAGAGTCTAGAAGGGATATTAGATTTGAAAATTAATAGCATTCCGAAGGGGATGGTTGCTTTGGAGAGGATATTTGACCTAGACCTACGGGCTCATCAAAGGGTGCCTATAGAGAGTGATGGAGGGAAGTATGAATCTGTTAATTTGACTCACTCAGGCCGAGAAAGGAATGTTATTAAAGGAAAGACTTATCCTCAAGAAATTAAGGACAAGATAATCAAGGTCTTGGAGTAGAACATTGAAGCTATTTCTTGGAGTTATGATGATTTAAAAACTTTTGACACTTCAGTGATCACTCACACCATACCTCTCAAGCTAGAAGCCAAGGATTTTCACCAGAAGCAACGCTCGATCAATGCTTTAATTGAGCCCTTGATCCAGAAAGAGGTGCAAAAACTTTTATCTACTAGAATAATCTTTTTGGTTAAACATTCTACTTGGGTGGCAAATCTAGTTCCTGTACGAAAAATGAATGGTGAGATTAGATTATGTGTTGATTTCAAGAATCTAAACAAGGCCTCTAAGAAAGACAATTATCCATTGGCTTCTCTTGATGAAGTATTACAAAAATTTAATGGATCCCAGATGATGTCATTCTTGGATGGTTATGCGGGATACAATCAAGTCCTTGTTAGTCATGAGGATAGGATGAAGACTGCGTTCACCACCAAATGGGGCACATTTTCTTATAGGAGGATGCCATTTGATCTCATCAATGCTAGAGCTAATTTTAAAAGGGCAATGGATCTAGCTTTCAAAGATCTAATAGGAAAATGCATAATCATTTATGTAGATGATTTAACCATCTTCTCTAGGAATAGAGAAGACCATGCTGCTGACCTAGAAAAGGTTCTAATGAAATGTATAAGTTATGGTGTCTCTCTTAATCCTAAGAAGTGTGTGTTTGGAGTATCTGAGGGGAAAATATTAGGTCACATTATATCAGAGGAAGGGATATCCGTAGACCCTAATCGAGTGGAGGCCATCTTGAAATTGACAAGGCCAGGTAGCAAGAAAGAAATGAGATCCTTCTTTGGGAGGATCAATTTTGTTAGGAGATTTATAATAGGGTTTGCGGAGATTGTCATACCTCTAAATGAAATGATGAAGAAAGATGAAAAAATGAGTGGAGTGAAGAGGCTAAGTCCGCTTTCTCATAGATTAAACAATCTATATCTGAGGCACCTATTTTGACAAGCCCATACTATCTTACACCTTTTTATATCTATTCTTTTGCATCTAACCATTCATGTGCAACAGTGTTGACACAATGAAGAGGAGAGGGAGAAGAAAAGCATATTCCCTTCATGAGCTCTCCATTTAAAAATGCAGAAGTAAGATACTCACCATTGGAAAACCAAGCCTTTGCATTAGTATACACAGTAAAGAAGTTCAGACATTACATAATTCAAAGTAAGGTAATGGCTATAGTTCTAGATCCAGTTGTGAAGTCTCTTCTGATGCAAAGTGAATTAGGAGAACAAAGATGGAAGTGGATGGAAATCCTACAAGAATTTGACTTAGAAATTCAACCAATGAAACTCGTTCGAGGGCAAGGTTTGTCAAAAGAAATGGCAGATGTGGACAAGAACATTACTTGTCAGTAGTATACTGTCCAATCATTTACTAAGGATCCCTTGTATACAGATTCAATATTCTTCCTCCTTAATAAAAAATGTCCAGAAGGAATGAATGCTAATAAAAGGAGAGAATTGAGGATGAGGAGTGCTCATTACATGCTTAAAGGGGGATATATCTACATAAAGAATTTTCAAGGAATTTACCTACGCTGTTTGGATTAGCAAGAGGCTAAGCATGCTATTTCTGAGTTTCATGGAAGGTATGGAATATGGCATGGGTTTGCTGATGCTTTGGCTCATCAGATTCTAAGATCACACTATTATTGGCCTTATGTATTTCAGGATGCATATCAGCATGTCATAACTTGTCATGTATGCCAAACTTTTGTACCTAGGGAAAGGAATCCTGCGATGCCTTTACAACCAGTATATGAGGTAAGGTCATTTTCTCAATGGGCACTTGATTTTGTAGGTGTAATTAATCCCAATTCTTTTGTAGTTCATAAATTCATCTTGACTACAACTGACTATTGTATATGCTAGACTGAGGCTCAGCCCTGCAAGAATAGCACCACTGAGGTGGTCATCAAGTTTTTGACTGAGAAAATCACGACCAGGTTTGGAGTTCCATTTGCTCTGGTATGTGATAATGACCGTTCTTTTTCTTCTGTTGAATTCATTTCATGGGCATATGAACATAAAACTATTTTGAAGTATTCTTCCAATTACTAGCCTCTGGGAAATGGAGTGGCTGAGCCCACAAATAAAAACTTGTTGGAAGTAATAAGAAATTTGTTAGAGAACAATCCAAGGGACTGACACACCCAGTTGAGATTTTCCTTATGGGCAGATCGAATCTGAATCAAAGCAGCTCTAGGAAACTCACCTTTTAAGTTAGTCTATGGCCAAGACCCTATCTTCCCGATCCATTTACAGATACCTATTCTTAAGTTCATGCAGGAATTTTATACCAAGGATGATAGGATTGAGGTTAGATTACTTAATTTGCTTCATATGGAAGAGCAAAAGGATGCTGCTTTGCAGCAATTCTCTAAACATCAGGTTGTTGTCAAATGCTAGTTTGACAAAAGAGCCAAGATAAAAGCTTTTTGGATATCAGATCTTGTGTTATTATGGGATAAGGCCAGAGAAAAGAAAGGAGATCACCAAAAGTTTGATAGACTTTGGTTAGGTCCTTATCAAGTGGTTGAGATACTAGGCGAGAATGCTTTTTGTTTGAGTACCTTAACAGGAGAGCTTGTTCCATTACCAGTTAATGGTCAATTTATCAAGCACTATTTTGGTGCATAGAAGGTTTGATGTTTTAAAGAAAATGTATTATACTGTATGATATGTAATTAAGTTTATGTTTTAGTTTTCTTGCTTTTGTTCTTTTTCTTTGTTTTGTTTTGTCTTGTTTCGTTGGGGATCCTCATTTTGTTCATCTCAAGACAAGGGGTTGTTATTCAAGGCATGCTTCTGGTACTAGGAGAGAAATTGGTTTAGGTATTCTCATCATCATCATTGAAAAGGATTTCATTCTGAAACTCATGTTTTATGACCATTCTAATCTAGGTTTGAAAAGTTATTGAGGATAGAAGATACATTGTGAATATTTCATGAATTGTGATAAAAAATCTGTCCCCAAATTAGGAAAACACCTACATGAGTAAATACCTATCTGTTTTGGAGTGGCTCTACCCTTTGATTTAGGTGAAAAATACGATTCCAAGACTATCATGAAATCCATTGTAGTTCTCAACCCATGTTCAGATTCATTATGTCTGAGTATTGAGGATGGTGCATAAAATATTTCTACAAGCAAGGCTTAAAAAACAAGGATAATGAAAAAAGAGAAGAAAGAAGAAGGAAAAATCAATATCAAGTGGGTAATCAAGTATCTCTATTAGGGCTATGGATGCCTAGCTGGTAGTAGAGCAATGCTTTGAGAGAACTAGAGGTATCTCCATTGGGGCTATGGATGCCTGTCTGGCAGCAGAGCAATTCCCAGGATTTTATTGCACGATAGTTGAAGGACTCAACCTATGTAGCTTGAATCTTAGGTATAGTTGTTCACAAATAGAGAAAGTATCTATAAAGAATGATGCACAATATATGCACACACTCAGATTTAGAAATAACTCATGAGCACATACATCTAAGATTCTAGCTCAACCTTATTTTAGATATATTTGGTCTTATTCAAGTTAGCATGCTTCATAAACCAAGCAGTTTTAGGGTGACTGAATTTTTCGTTGGGTATCTTGAAAATGGGTAAACCATTTTCCTAGTCGAGTTGCCATTTGTTATGCCTTGCATAACCACCCCATATTTTGCCTTGGTCAAAACAGGTCCCCCTTTATGTTTTTATCCTTGGTTGATTTTCAAACAAATTTTGGAGTCTTTCTTTTCCAACACTTTGTTTTTCTTTGGTTTAGTATGTCGGAACTAGAACTGGAACTGAATCAGGTTTTGAAACTTCCTTTAAAATTTGTTCTGATCCCCATCCCGACAATCTTTCTTTTGAACCTTTTGTCTTGTCTTTGTTGGAGTCGGAGCCGGAGTGGAAGTTAAGTTGGTGTTTATTCAAAATTTCAAAATAAAATCTCATTCCGCCTCTGCCTCCACTTTTTGGTCTTTCATTTTAGACTAGGTTCTGTATGTTAAGTTTTCTTATTTCAGTCTTTTGGTTTTATTTTTGCGTTTGCTTTTGTTTTATTCTTTGTCAGCGGAACCAAACCCAGAATGGGAACCAAGTTGGGAAATTAAACAAATTTCCGAGTTAGTTTTCATTCCGATTCTGCTCCAGCTGTTTCTTGGTCATTGACTTTTTACTGAAGTCACACAATAGTAATGGGCTAGTTCTTCTATAGTTCTGACTCCACTCTACTGCATTTAATGCATTAATGCCAGCTACCATGCATGCATGAAACTCTGAGTTTTACCTTAATTAGGCATTAACACATAGTTATTATCACTATTCTTAAGAGATTGAAGAGCAAACTAGAGTTGCAGTGAAGCTTTTGTGCGAGTGAATTGATTGAAAGAGAGACAGTTGCTTGCGGATTTCTTCAGGAGGTTTGCCTATTTATTTGCATTCGAGGTGGGGTTTCCTATTCTCGTTCTTCTTTTATTTACTTGCGCATTTTTTGTTTCTGTTTGTGTTAGATTATTTTGCTTTGGGCAGGTTCGTGATTCTCAATAGGTTTGCATGTTTATTTTTTCTTTGTTTGTTTGTTTGTTGTTCTTGTCTTCATTTTTGCTTTTGTATCTAGGTTCTTTTTTTTAGGGCACGGTCATTTTCACGTTTTAGTTGTGATTACATCATGCTGCTTTAGATTTTAAATGCATGGATTAAAATTAGGGTTCCATAGTGAGTTAGGGTTTGTTAAATCTTGTTTTTACATAGGAATTTTGTTTTCTATTCAGTCTCGTTAAATAAATAGGGTTAAATCCGTGCCCTAGTTTTTAGGTTAGGGGTTTTACGCTTTCGATGTTAGTGTTTCAATTAAATATGATGCCCTAGAAAGTATAGTCACCTCTCAGTCATATGGGGATGGTCGTATCATGTTATATTTAAGCCCCTTTTTGTTTTAATATGACCTAGTCCTTAATCATGAAGCTATGCATTAAACTATTAAAAACATCTATGACATCATAATCAACCTAGGCGGAAGCGGGATCTGAATCAATCTAGAAATTTAAATCATTTTTTCCAGTAGGTATCGATTCCATTTGTATCCCATCTCCAACTCCGCTTATAGTGAAAATCCTTCTTTCAAAATAATGATAACCTAAGGCGGAAGTGGAAGTGGAATCGAAACAGAATATGAGATTATAAAATTTGGAAAAACCGAATCAGTTTTGATTTCGGTTCTGGTTCCAATCACCATTCCAGTTCTGACTCTGAGCCCACTTGTTATTATTGAAATATCAATAATGGTTTTGGTCAAGCCTGATAGGGTTTTAAAAGAAGATTGTTTAGAATGTTTTATGTTTGGTTCCGCCTCCAATATATATATGAAGGGTAAGGTTTTAAGGCATATTTTGTGATATTTATTGAAGGATATAATTGTCTATTTTTGTGCAGGAAAGCTAAAGGATGTCAGGGGCATCAGGAGAAGCCTCCCAAATGAATCGACATACAAAAACATCAAAGGTAGCAGCTAAGCCCAAGAAGATAAAGCCAAAGCATCTACCTTATACTTTAAGGTATAATCATAGGGGTCTTGTTGTTACTGCAAGAAAAGTAGAATCAGATTAGTCTGATATAACCGACACCAATCTGGGCTCATACAATTTTGAAGAGTTGTATTCAGAAATGTTTGCTGAAGATATAACAGGGAGAACTCAAAGAATTGTTGAGTCTCGTTTGGCTCATATCACCTTATTCCCTCTATCTATCCAGTGCCCGTAGTTTATTATGATAGCATCCAGTGCTTACAATCCAGCCACTAGGCAGTGTGTGGATTCACAGGACAATGTTATTATAGATCTCACTCCTCAAAAGTTTCAAACTATGTTTAGCATCCCAGATCCAAAGAACCTGGTACAGTTAAAGGAGGCCAAAGCTTTGGAGAAATATAGCAAATACAAGGCATCCAACAAGGCTCACTTGAATAAGAAATGGTTGCGAATAGAGAAGAAGTCTCTGACCAAACTTCATGATCAACCAAAGAGGACATAATTCTACAAAAAAGTATCAAACTTGATCATGATGTTTTCTAGGGTATTTGGGAAGAGGGATGCATTTCACTTCAAGGAGAGGATGTTTCCTTTCATTCAAACCATCTTGAATGGAAAACAATAGTTTGATTGGCCAATGGTTGTCTCTGAAACTATTCATGATCAATTAACAAGGATAAGGGAAACCAAATGCTTCTTTATGACTTCTTATGTTGTTTATGCAACAACTAGAGGAGGTATATTTCTAGCTTTAAAGAGAGTGGGAATATTGGGAGAGAGAGATGGAAAAATGAAAGTGTGGGACCATTATGATCAGTTATCTCTGCAAGTATCTGAAACATAATTTAGAAGGTTTAATGATGCATTTCTATATGTAATTAGTAACCAACTTAATGGGGATGTTGGATATAGACTGAACGAAGAATCTATGACATTTATCATAGAATGGGGATGTTGGTACATTCAATACCCCAAGTTCACATACTTCAGGCTACCTAGATTTGAAGGTCACCCACATTTGCTACCAAGATGTTGTAACAATAAGATAGTTTTAATGGAATTTTTATATCAAGCTCTAGGGGTTAATGCCTGGTTTGGATTGAAGCACAAAATAGGATGTCATAAGTTCCCCATGCAATTGGGTGAATACAGTTGTTAGCATCTAGTGTGAGCTAAGGTAGTGTACAGTGAGTTAATACATCTGAAATTAGGTATGTATACAACTCGGAAGGACATTGACCCTAAGAAGAAAATGAATGCCTTGCTGCCTTCTATTTTTGATAAACATTTCAATTTATCGGAAGATTTCTGGAGTGACTGACAGGATGAGTATGACCTCAGGAATAATTATTATTAGAGGTTACCCATCTCACTCATGGTAGAGCATGGGATCAAAGATGATATCCATGATGCATTAGTAGATGATGGAGTGGTATTAGATCCATCATATGAGGCATTAAACATTGGCACTAAGAGCTTGGATCCGATGGACTGAGATGGTGAGGAGACCATTGACATAAAGCAAATAGGGAGGAAAGTTTTGGATAGAAGTATTCATTGGGTTGTCCTGAGAACCAGCTCCTAAGAAGGGGAAGGGATACAAAAGAATTAAAAGGAAATTACCTTCCAAGGAGCCCTTGGAATTCTTCCCTCCAGACATTGAAGAGATTGAGCTTGAAGCAGTGGCTCAATATGAACCAGAGACACAATAGGGAGATGCCTAAATAGGATCTGTAGTTTCAACACCTGCATTAGGTGAGTCCTCTACTCAAGTCCCACTTGCAAAGTAGCAAAGTGAAGAAGTGCAAAAAGGGACTTTTCATAATATTGTTGAATCCATGAAGGGAAAAGGAATAGAGGTAGAGATTCATGATGTTGGGACGGATTCTAATGAGACTCTGTCAGAGAAGGGTGCACAATAAAATATTCCTCTAGAGGAGGATACTGAACAATTGTTGATAGAGGAGGATCAGTGGGCACTATTTGAGGAGGCAAAGAAGGTCTTAGATGATCAAGCACATGGTGCAACAATAGAGAAGTAGAAGGAAATTAATGCAAAGATACAGGCTGATGCCTCACTTCAGCAACAACATATAGAAGCTAAGCTAAAAAATGATGAAATAGAGAAGCAAAAGAGGGAAAAAGAGCATGAGCTCAAGGTCAAGGAAAGGAATGATAAATTAGAGGTTATATAGAAAATTCATGACCTTGAGGAGGAAAAGGAAAGACATCAGAGGGAGAGAGAAGTTCTAGTGGCTAAGTTGAAGCTTGCTGAAGAGGCTCATAAGGAGAAAGAGGAAGCAAAATGAGTACAAAAGGAGAAAGATGCTGAAGAACTGATCAAGAAGCAACAAAAAGAAAAGGAAGATGCAGAAAAGCTTAAGGCATTAGAGGAAGAAAGAAACCAAGAATTGGAGAAAAGAAGATTAGAAGAAGAAAGGTTGAAGAAGGAGGAAGAAGATAAGAGAATACAAGAACAAAAGGACAGGGAGGAAGCTGAAAAAGCTTGCACATACAATTGTGGAACAAGAGCAGTAAGAGAAATAGAGGGTTGATTCTCAACCTCAAGCAGATGTGCAACCACCCTCTACTACTGCCTCTTCTTCTTCAACTATGATGACTATTACTCCAGGTGCTCCTACTTGGTTGAAATTAGATCTTCAGAAGAGATCATCAAAACCTTCACAACCTCTCAATTGGGAGGATATGATGAAGGAAATTGAGAAGGAAAGGCCTAAAAAGAAAGCCAAGATCCTACATTCCACTAGGCTAACCAACAAAGGGGAAATTGTGGTTGAATGTGCTATACCCATGATAGACAAGGATGTAGGACACATGCAATTGACAGATTATTAGTTGGGCACTATTAATTTGGGGAGACCTACTAGAGATCAACAAATTAATTTAATTGATGTGGTAGCATCATCAACCAAGTCAAGAATGTTGATGGATAAACAAAGGAAAGATGAGCTTAAGGCTCAGTTAGATCAGTTGCATGGTTTCTTGAAAAATATTTCTGCTCCGAGGACACTACAGGTTACCACTATTGAGACCCCAATTTTGCTGAGTAAGAATGAAGTAGATGATTTGGTACAGGTGAGGGGCAAGGCAGAGATGTTGGATAGGTGGATTGATAAATTGAATCAATAAATAAGTGAAGTACTAGAAGACAGTTTTGGGGTTTACAAAATGACTGAGGGACTAATAAAGGAAATGAATCAATATGTTAAAACATTGGAAGAATAGGAGGAGGAGTAAAAATAATATAGTTAGAAATTGAAGGAGGTTAATAAATTGCATAAAACTACTCTTCTAGAACAGTTGATACTTGAAGAAGATAGTAAATATTTCTTGGAAAAGACTTCTTGCATACTCCGATTTAGATCAAATTTTATATATAAACATAGAAATGAGGTTCAAGACACTTTTAAGGATCTGAATGAATAGTTTGAGGAGTTGAAAGCCATTATTTCTGTTATAGTAAATGTTGGTATACCAGTAAAGGAAGGCCTACCTTAAGCCAAGTAAAATAGAAGTGGGATGAAAGATTTAAAGAGATTATGCAAAGAGGAGATGATGGTGAAGATCTGCTGATAGATCGATTAATGGACATTAAAGAAGAGATAAGGGAAGCTAAGAGAGAGTTGACGAAGCTGAAAGATATGAGAGGGTTTGCTATAGCGGAGTTGGAAAGGATTAAATTTGAGGACATTTGCGTTGATGGGCTAGAATTGGACATACTACAACAACTCTTCTCTAGTTTTGACGAGTACATTGCAGAACGAACTTTGCATGCACAAATATCATGAATGTTGCATGGTTTTCTTCTTTTCTTTGCATGTTGCATGCAAGACTAGCAATTTTTGAAGTACATGAATTTCTTCTCTTCTATTCTCTTTTCTTCTAGTTTAACTAAGTTTCCAAGATAATTGTAATCCCTAAAAGGGTGGGTTGACTTAAAATAGAAGAGGACTTCGGATTTTGTATATCTATAAATACCCTTGGGGTATCATATTGTAAGGGTCGGCTAAGAGAGAATAGAACTGGCCACCTGATAGTAGGAGATATAATTTTTCATAGTTGTTACAGAGATACATTGTTACTATTTTTGGACAATTAAATATAATTATAGGTTTTACGCAATATGGTGTTAGAATTAAGTTTTATTTGATAAGGTTGATGAGTTATAATCTATCTGTATGCCAGTGATTGTGATGAAAGTCATTAGAAGAAACCAGATTTAAGGATTATCTTGTTAGATTATCGGTGAATTGAATTTATTGAAGTCTGTTGATGTATGATCTTGGCAATGAATGAATTTGTGTTCTTTTGGAATCTTTGAAATAGTTGTGATATGAGAATTGTGATGTTAAAAGAAGCACCTTAGATGGATGCAATAGTATGGATTATTCTGTAAATTGTGTCGTGCTTTGGTTTTCTTGATCTATTGGAAAACATTCATTATTGAAGATATATGTGTGGATGATAGATAAGTTTGATTCATGTTCACTGATTTACCCTCTGATCTATATTTTTTATTAAGAATAGCTCGATGAACAAGTCATTGCTTGTATTCCTTGTTACCAGCACAGGCCCCTTGAATATTATAGTTGCATGGACCGATTAAGTGACACCAGATAGTTGAGAACCAACTACCATGACCTTGAGAGTTAGGCTACTATATGTTGTCTTTCTTTTTCAGGAGAAATAGAGTAGAAATATTATGTTTAAACATTGTTTGTGTCATTTTCACCATCAACAGTACCCTTGAGTCACCTCTCAGTTTTGGATTGATGTTTTCAAGGAATATCGTGACCTTCTATTTTTCTGGTACTTCAACTAGACATCTGTTAGGTAGACTTCTCCATCTCTGGAAGAAAGTGGTGAAGGGTGTCATATAAAGCGATTTTTCAAAGGGACATGGACATAAGGTCTTGCACTAAGATAGTTTGTTTTTCTAACATAGACATGTTATCCATCTATTGTTGAAGCATTTGCATTTTGTTTTGAAGAACATCTACTTGTGTCAAGGACATGTTGTTTTTGTTATTTGGATCAATGTAGGTGTTTTGAAATGCCATGTTTCCTATGACAGGTTATGATTTGGTGAGGGAATATATTCCATTAGAATGTTCAGATTCAGATTGGGGATATTTTTTGTCTGAATTTTCTCATTTGGATTGGGAATATTTCCTGTCTGAATGTTCTGATTTGGATTGGGAATATTTCTTGTCTGAATGTTCTGATTTGGATTGGGAATATTTCCTGTTTGAATGTTTTGATTTGGTATAGGAATATTCATGCCAACTTTGGATCTCTTACCAGTCGTGTTGGTGCCAAAGGGGTTTGATGAAGTTGCTCCCATAGTAAATTGTCAACCTTGTGTTATGTTGAAAGGGGTTGGGTTCACAATTGATGATGTTTGAGTTGGTATGCCAGTTGGTATTGCTGCGGTGATTTGGGGAATAGAAACACTTGACATCATAGTTTGTATTGGTTGAGTAGATAGTGTTTTCAAAGTATGAATGTCAAATCCTGGTGGTAGTGTGGCACCTTCGACTAGAAACTTTGGTAGATAACGTTGGGTATCATTTTCCAAAAACTCATCCATAAAGGATGCAAATTCAGGATCTTGCATAGTGGCATCTATGTCTTCAATATAAATTTGTGCATGTGTGTCTCTAGTGACATGTTTTTCAAGCAAAGGTTTGTGTGGTCTTTCTTTCCCTAATGGTTGATTTGCGAAAGGATTGAAAAATTCATTCGGGCCCGACATTTCTTTTTGTTTAATTTGAGACCTTATTTCGACCATGAAAACTTGCTCAAAATGGGGTAATGCAAGACTATGTCTAAAACCCAGTATGTCCTATTTCTATGTTTTTTGGATTTTCTTGACAATAAAGGATGTTGCTAAAATGATTTCTAAAATGACGTATACTAAGATGATGTATGATAGGATTGACAATATGTAAAATCTCGAGTAGACTATGACGGTAAATGATTCTAAAATGGGTATAACCTACCACCTATGGAATAAATGCATATAATGATTTGAGTTGACCAAGGAACCTGATTGTAGGAAAAGGTCAATATACAAGGTGAATTTCTCAAACTAGATTGTTGAGTTAGAAAGATTCACTAATAGGACCAAATTGACTAGGTTCAATGATTGTAACAAACCAGAACATGAACGTATCCAATGACGAGGAAAGTTATCTATTCTACGATATGAAATTTCCTAGGAAGTATCTAGATGTATGCAACTTAGGATGACTATGACTAGGATGTATATGACACCTAATGATGCAAGGTTTTTGAGCAAAGTTTTTTCAGTTTTTGTCCAAGGTTGATCTTAAGAAACATAAGTGAAAAATGATAGTTATGTTTTCAGACTCGGTTTGTAGTTTCCTTAGTTTCTATTGATAGTCAAATGCGGTTCACCTATCAGATGCAATTCTATGTTTGACAGATGTGGTTTAGCATGCACATGTGGTGATTTGACTAAAAAGAGGTTTTGAATGTTGACTGGTAATTTTGACTTGTGACAGGATGTAGTTTATATTTTGACATATGCAACTCACAGTAATAGTTGTGACTCGGAATATGGATTCTATGAACCTAAAATTGTTGACAGATAGGTGTGGTTTTTCGTTTGACAGATGCGACTTGAATTTTGACAGTTGCGGCTCGTAATATCTAAACTATGTAAAAATGGACTTTGGTGAGAGACACATGCGGTGTTCACCCTAACAATTGTGACTCACTAGGATAGATGCAGTGTTAAAAATGACAGTTGTGACTCAATTTGACAGTTGCGATTTTCCTGAAGATTGTGTTTTTCGACTGACTCCATTTGTTGATCAAGTTTTTTGACGTATATTGGTGAAAACAAGTACAAAAATCAATGTGTTTTTAGTTTTTTAGTGATAGATCTGTGAAAACTAGAAAAAATTTACAACCTAGGAGTTTTTGGACAATACTTGTTGAGTTCTTACTTGGATAAATCCAGCTATGCATATTCAAGGCAGATGACTAGTAGCTTGACCCCACTGGCTCCCCTCCACGACACTCACTTATACATGGCCGCCAATCTACTATACCCATGAAACTCCCATGGCATACGTCTCATCTCCACACATGAACTGTAAATATGTAAGATGGCTTCATAGGTCCGAACCTGTTGCACCAACAAATAGATAGGATTTTGGCAAACTACAAGAATTGGATTTTTAATTTGGGCACCCATTCAGAAGAGCCATGCGAGAGGCAATATCATCCCAATTCTACAGAGGTTAGGCTCTATAGGTTTTAAGATACCACAAGGGTACTAGGGAGTCAAGTGCTGGTCCATTGGGATCCTCATAATACTGAGCTTTCCTCGAGTATTAAAATTTCTATACCAGTTGGGAGTCGCTGGCGATAATTGTGTAACCAGTTTTTGACTCATCTTGGGGTGAGTAATTTTTCCCACCAAGATAGGCCCAAGTTCTAGAGTCAGTAATCATTTATCTTACACCCAGGATCGCATGAATGCACAAGGGGAGAGGATACTTCAATATACCAAATCAGGTTCTAAGCTGAAAAATTGTAGACACGAAAGACACTGGTTAATTTTTTAAGCCCAAACGATAATATTCTAAACTACGAAACATAAAGCTTTCCAAATAAAATTAACAAAGTCATTAGGTCCTGCATGCAAATTGATCAGTAGTTCATTCCTTTTTTTTTTGTCTTCGACTTTCTTCCTGTAGAAAATATTGTTTTGGTTTTTATTTGGTCTTCTATGCTTCGTCCTGCAAAAACTAAGTTATTCCTCTAAACATAGCTACAAACAAACATTTGAGAAAAAATGAAATAACACAAAAAATGAAAACGAAAACGCGAATGTACAAAAGTGAATAAAAAGTGAAAAATCGATTACCAGGTAGATGCGGTTTTTTGAGCCATACATGCGGCATGATGTTGACAAGTGGATGCAGTTCATGTTGACAGTTGGACGTGGCATGAAATGTTGACAGGTGGATGTGGTGCAAAGTGTCACAGATGCGGTGCAGAATGATAGATGCGTTGTGGGATGGATCGGATGCGGTTCGCAAATACGAATGTGTCATTAATTTGAGCGGATGCAGTGTGTCGTACGATAACCTACAAAATAAAAGACTAAAAAGTAGAAAGTATTGCATGAATTTGAAGCGTGATTCATGTCGAGTTCACCAAATGTAACATAGATTTTCTGAATATTAATGCTATAGTTGCACAGATTAAAATGGTCAAGTCTAATCTAAAACATAATCTAAATAAAAACAACAAAGAACAAGTAAATGAACATGAATAAATCAAAATAAATAATTGAAAATATCTCACCGAATATGCATCCACTCCCTTGGATTATCTCTATTTCCCTTCTCCATTTTGTTGTTTCAATATTCTTGCCCTCAGATTTTTAGTATTGATGCAAGCATAACCTTGTTGAATTTCTAAGCAAAATATCGAAGATAAGTTTCTTCTCAAAAGTGTATTGATTTCGGGAGGAGGAATAATGATAATGATAGGCCATTTTATAGATTTTTGGTTTTCGAATGATCAGCTCAAATTCAAACAGAGATCGACAAATGAGATTGATTAATGTCATGCGATGTGAGTTAGAAAAGACTGCAAGATAAAGATTAAATTGGAACGATAACTTATTCTTGTGTCAAGACTGTTCAAAAATAGAAAGAACACAAGTTCCAGATTAAATAAACTATTTAATCTCGAGTTAAGAGTCTTCAAAAATAGAAGAAATAGACTTTGAATGTCAAAGACAAAGTTAGAACTCGAAGAATAAAGAATTCAAATGCATACATGAATTAATTAATTAAATAAAGATATTTAATTAATAAACACTTTCATGCATATGAGTTAGATCTAGTTAACTGACTAATTATGACAGAGAGTCCTCTCACAGATATGGTTAGATACCAAACTCGGAGATAACTGGCGGATTTAAAATAGATCTCGACTCAGAAGGTGAGTGAATGATTTAGATAACTGAACGATAGAAGAATGTGACATAAACAATTAATAATGAATTAAATGTTAATTTAATTCAACATTCGAAAATAAGAGATTTAATTAAATAAATAAAGATAATTTATTTAATTTGACTATTGAAAAGGTGGAATTGAATAATTAAATAATAAATATTTAATTATAGAGAAAGGGGGTTAAATTGAATAATTAAATAATAAATATTTAATTATAGTTGAAATATGACAAAGGGGTAATTAAATAATAAATTATTTAATCAAGAAGGAAGAATTAATTAGTTAGCAACATAATTAACTAAATATGATTTATTTAATTAATCAAGCTGAATAAAGGTCATTATGAATTAATGAATTAGTAAATTAATGAATTAATTAAAAAGGAGTATTTAATTAATAGAGGAAAGATGTGTTAGAAATGGTAATTAAATAATAAACATTATTTAATCATGACCATGGATAATGGAAAATTATGTCGAAAGTGGTACTCGCAGGCCTAGATCAATTTTCAGTGTCTACAATTCTTATCAAGTAGCTGAAAGGAATCATGTAATATTTTAAAAATCTGATTGGATGGATATTAAATATGGGTATATTCTTTCATATGCATGATGAACAAAGTTACCCAAATGAATTTATGTAAACTATGTTGGAGATAGTTTTTTTTCAAAAAAAAACATGAAATGATTGGCTACATAAACACTATTGGAAACCATATTGATTGTTTGCAAAATTGTAAATTATTTGGATAGGACATATGTTATCATATGTTGTGGGAGGTTATATTTTGGGATGGGTGCCAAAAATGGATTAATAGAGAGATATGTTTTGCTTTTCCAAAATCTATATATTTTAGTTGTATACAACACATGCTTTGACAAGCATTTGTACTCCATTATGTTGAATGGTCTAACTTATATGATGTAATCTCTCTATCGTTTCCTTGCATAGATCTTTCATGTTCTAAACATAGATAGAAATGCATGTAGATATTTGGAACACGCCAAATTCTACCTTGCATACTATATCTCTAGTTAAGTATTCCATGTAGGGTTAGGAATTCTTCAAGTTAGGAAGAATACTAGAGAAGCATAACTTCATAGTTGGGTGGAAAATTTCCTAAACCATGTTCTCATGCATCGAATGTGTTGAGAGTTGAATAGGATCACATTGAATCCCATAATTATTGATTATTGTATTGTGTACTTCATGATGTAAATTGAGTTGACTAAGTGGTAAGATGGTCTAAGTCAAAATTTGTAACTTGTAAAATTGACATTTGGAAATGAATATTAAATATTTATTTGACATGAGATATTATGATGGAAAATAGCTAATTGAATATGTCTTTAATTTTATTATTCATAATGTCATGGGTCAATGCAGGATCATGGGGGTCCAAACTAGGCCCTTAAGTGGAAATGATAATTCAAAAGAAACAAACTTAGTCAACTTGACATAAAAAACTTAATAATTTATTAACATAATTTGAAAATAATGTAAGAATGTTTTTGTAGAAAATTTAAACTAGTTTCTAAGATACTATTCCTTTTTGAAAAAAGTAAATCTAGTTGGTGAGAATTTGAAATTTCAATGTAGTAGTACTAAATTTTAGGGAAAAGATAAAAGGAAAGTGCATGTCTAACAAACCTAACTAGAAGAAAAAAGTAATATATTTATTTGAAACTTTCAATATAAGTATAGGACACATTCTTGGACATGCCACATAGTTTTTGTAATATTTTGTAAGTAAATAATTAGTTATGAATTTTCTATTAATTTTTTTTAAAGATATTAAAACTTGTTTGTCTGACCACCCTAATTTGGTCTAAAATTTATGAAATTCATTTTTTTTTAATCCTATATTATAATAATCAAAGAATGTGATACATCTTTTAGATTCAAAAAATGTGAAATCATTTCAGAATTATAGATTTTTTCAATCAACCTATCAATTAGGACTTTAGTTAGAATGTATGTATAAAATCAATAATAATTATTTACTTAATTCCAAATAAGGCATATCTTATATTTTTGGAAAGCTTGCAATCTTCTCATAAAACCTTTTCATTTCACCAGATTTGGATTAAAAACGTTGTCTGTTGTTTTTGGTCATATCACAACTTTTTGGACCCCCATGATCTTGCACTCACCCTCATATTTATTTTTTGTTTGTTAATTGTGTATGAAACATTACATTTGGTATTAGAGATTAGGGTTCATCTCTAGGCCTATGAGCCAATAGTGATTTAAGTTAGAGTTAGTTGACCCTTCATTCAATTTTGTGTTTAATGAACCTGAATTGAATGCAAGTATGAGGAGGTCAAGTTTAGGGAAAGAGAAGGGGAAGACCATTAGGATTAATAAAAAGAAATCTATTGAATAAAACCCAACATGTGAAGTCCAACTTGCAATTCCCGATAATGAGACCTTGGAAAACACCCTCACTCGACTCAAGTTAGAGAGGGGCAAGAAAATTGAAGAGTCTAAGTACCTTGTAAGAACTAAGAAACCTTCAACAATTTGAAATTGGTCTTTCGGGTGCAGACCCAATGCACCCATTCTAACTAAAGAGGAAAAAAGTGTCTGTGTGCACATCCTACATCTTCTAAGAAGGTTGTAATAGATTTTGATAAGAACCTTGAGGGGTTTCCTCTATCTGATGAAGAATATCCCACCATGTAAGGGGAATTTTGTAAAATGATCTATGTAATCTGATATTATTATAAATAAAGAAAGTCTTTCTCATGTTCAAATTTTGAGCTTGGATGACTTAATATTTTTACGAATGCATGTGAATATATTTTCAAGATTACATGTCATAATAATTAGAATTATGGGTTGAATGGTTAATCATAGAAAACTTGTGATAGTTACACTAAACACAAGTTGTGATGAAGGTTGAACAAGAACCATCATGTTGAACACCAGGAATGAAAGTGCAAGTGGTGGTAAAAGTGAAGGTTAGAATGAAAGGAAAGATCAAATCCTCTACCTCTTAAATTGACAAGAAAATAGAATGGACCATTTCAAAGGGGAATTTTGAGGCATATGTGATGGTCAAAACCAAAGGATTGAGGAGTGGAACCGATGAAAATGGGACTATCAAGTGTTGTCAAATGGTTTAGGACATAGAGCACACCCACTTTCAATTATTCCACTAAAGGATAACCCTTAGAGATCTCAATGCAAAAGAGAACGAGATCTTTCAATAGGGTTGTCCTAGGGATTGATTGTAAACTAATGAGGGGTTTACCACAAATCTAGAGCTTGGAAAAATTAAATGTAAGATCTAATAACAAATCCTAGTGATGCATGACACTTAAATGAATGACCTAGAAATGCATATAAATCATAATAGAAAGCTGTAAAATTAGAAGTGTGCACCTAGAAACTTATAGAGGCTTGAATGAAGATTAGAAATTTTGGAAATGCTAAAATTTTGGCCTACTAGAATTCATTTTTCATTTTAGTTGAATCAGTCCTAGATTTGGGTTTCTATACAACAATAGGTTTATGGAAAAAGGGTATCTGAAATTGCAAAAATCCCAAAACTGACCTAAAATGACACTCATTCATCAGAAGTGATGAATGAGTCCAGTTAGGGTTTTTATAGCTTTAAAATCTGAATTTGGCCTTCAATGTCTACTATTTCTATTCCTCTTTGTTTTTGGATCTGAAATCTTGACTTTGGGGTTGTAGGTGAATTTTTGTTGAAGATTACAACCTTGTAAATGGGGAGGCAACTCCAACAACTTTATCCAAGCTTGTAACCTATTCTCCAATGATCCTTCAAGTCTTCAAAGAATCTAGATCTACAATTACACAAAGTGAGAGAGAAAAAGTGTTGATTGTTAGGGAATAGGGGTTTGCCTTGGTCAAACCCCTTGTAGGTAATTAAACCAAATGATGAGACAATGAAATTAAGGCATGAAATATGAAACAAAATAATGAATCATGGATAATGATACATTTAATGATTCCTTATAAATGATGTCTTGTAAATCTACAACTCAACATGAAATTTCCATGAAGGATGTAGATCTTGATCTTTACAATAGGTGTAGAACAATTCTTGATCTTCGATATTCAATGCTACATCACAACACTAGCACAATAACATGCTTGATGCTTGAAATTCTTTGCATGATGATGGATCTTGAATTTATACAACAATTGATGAATAATTATACCCTTAAATGCCTTAGAAGTGATCTTGAATGCTATCTTGATGATCTTGTAAAGTCTTGGAATGATTAACTCTTGAATGCTTGACTTGATATTATGAATGCTTGATGAAATAATGATTTGAGACCTCATTTATATAGGAAATCCAACTAATATCTTGTGTATTAGATCCCAAAGGTTGACATACACAAAATTTGAACCTAAAATCCATTTTTCCGTCTTAAAACCTTGAAAATAGGCCAAATGGGACTCATTCTCCACACATGGTGAATGGATCCTACATAGATGGGGCTCACTTGCCTAAAGTGGAAAATGGGTACCACAAGGCTTGTTTTGAGTGCTAAAGTGTCGAGGAGCATGTAAATTAAGTTTATATGTTGATATTGTCAAGTTTTTTTAATTGAAATATGCATTGGGAATTATAATATAGGGTTGTAGGGGCCTATTAATGATGATATTAAGGTCATACATGCAAGAGGGTAAACATCCAATGTGAAAGTGTAAATAAATGCACTTTATAACACTAAATTAAGTTAAAATTGGGTCTATTTAGCTTAGAAGCACCCTAAATCCCTTGTGAATGTGCAAAAAAAATTACAACACTAAGATTAGGTCCACCTTAGTTTGAAAGCCTCTTAAATTTAATGTGAATTTTACAACATTAAATTAAAGAAATGTTAGGTTATTTAGCTTTAATAAGGCCCAAAACCTAATGTGGATGTGTAAACCACATCACAACACTAGATCAAGGTGATATCAAGTCTAATTTATCATTAATTATTCTTGAATTAAGTAAGGAAAAGGCATACTTTTTCCATTTCCATAAGGAGAAGACACAAAGCAATGGAGATCTTGATGTCAATAATCAAGCTAGAATCGAAGGAGAGATCGACAAGGATCTAGAAAGGGTGGCTCCACCAAATTTTGATAGTAAAAACATCATAGACAAAGCAAAATCTCTTATCATTGAAATGGAGAAGTATTTTAGGTTTCAACACTTTTGAAATGAAACTAAGGCTATATGGGCAACCTATCAGCTCTCTAGTGAAGCAACTACCTAGTGGGACAATGAAATGATAAAATAGAAACTAAAAATTGGAGAGACCATATGAGAATAGTTTCTCTAGAATTTTTGAAAAAGGTGGCTCCCTTAACACTTCTTTGATAAGAAGATAGAGTTCAAGAACTTAGCTCAGGGGAGCATGTCAATAACCCAACACCGGGAAAAGTTAACTCATTTGTTGAAGTATGTGCCCTAGTATCAAACTGATGAGCACTTCCAAATAAGGAAGTTTATACTTGGGTTTAGACATTATATTGGATCAGAGGTAGTGTTGATCATGATATTAGTCACACACCAACAGGGCTAACAAATCCTCATAGATAGACCACAAGAACCTATATTTACTTGAAATATTGAACTAGGACAACCTAAATCTTATGCTAACTTAGCTTAATCACAAGGCTGGTTTATGTCAAGTCTTGACCATACTAGGTTTGCATCAAGGTTTGGTGTGATAATGTTGTTAATCATGAGGGGTAAACAGTATTTTTGAGTTCTCAAATGAAACATATGGATAGGTAAAATATAATCTCGATCTGGTCATTTAACACCTTCATGAAATTGACAAATTTGTAATAACATTTCATGAAATTCAAATAAATTTCTTTCACTTAATTATATTTAGCTTTAAGCATTCAACAATATCATGGAATATAAATATTCACAATAAAATTTTGATTTATTCATCTCTTTTATGGAGCATTTTTTGAAACTTAAACATCTCATCTAAAATAAAGCATCAAAAGTACTGAAAAAGTAAAGTTTCTCCCAGGTATTATCCACTTATGCTTTGAGAATTAACCAAAACAAAGAAAGCCATTCCATATGTCACCAAATTTCTTCTCAACTAGGCACATAATGATGCGAGATTTTAAAGAGAGGGGGGATCATTTGCCACCTGATAGTGTCAGTATGCACCCTTAAATAGTGCAACACAAAGTCTTCTCAAATAGGAACAAATAATCAACTATATAAGATTTCATATTAGGAGATAGATTTTAAATTGGCTTTGATATTGATTAGCTTCTAATGAAACATAGAGGTTTTTAATCTGAAATGAAACAAAAAATAGGAAAAATAACACAACTTAAAAGAATTTTGGTTCTTCGACATCCACAAATTTTAAACTTAAAATAAAAGTAAAGTAGTAAATGGCCTTTTATAGGAACAAGATCAATAGTTTAAACTTATGTCCATCAAAGAGAATCATAAACAACAAATTAAAAAGTAGCAAGTGGTAGATGTCAGTTGTCATCAAAATATTCTAGGCAAAGTCAAAAATTTGACTTCTTCTTCAACATCAGTCTTCAACTTCAACTCTATTTCACAAATACTCTGCATAAAACAAGACCATCGATACTCTTCAAAAATAAAGAATAAGCCACCTCCACCAGGATGAGGAACATACCTACAAAACTCATTTCAAAAGTATATCCTTGTACTAAACCTCTGGTATCCGGTATCTAGTTATTTATCCTTCTTCATTAAATTTTGAGTTTGGAGAATCTTCTTCACCTTTCTTTTTCCGATACTCCTAAAAAGAAACCAATACTTGATGCATACACTCTTTTGAAATCCCTTGAAACACCTTTCAACTATATTTGAGCCTAGTATGATCTTCTAATATTTGGATGATATTTTCATTCCTCTGTATCTTTTTTGTCTCATATTTTACCATGGAATTCCTGCACTATATAATTACATCAAAAACCTCCTCATTTAATGAATGAATAGGGTCCTTATTTTCTCTTTCCAACCACTCCTTGTAATATTTTATCTCTTTATCACCATGCCCTAAAGTTTGGGGATCAAAACTCTATCATGCTAGCATTTTAATAAAACCTTGATCTTTGTCAATCAACTTATTACATCTTTTAGTGACCTTTCCAAATCCTTCCACACACTGTATCAAAGCACCACTTTACCTATTCACTTGTTTCTTCAAATTTTCAAACATAAAACCTCCTGTTCCATGGTTATCTTCTCACTTACCCATTCTTGGACATTTTCCTGAATAAGAGCTTTTAACTTTCACCTTTCAACATCAGTTTGTTCTTGGTGAAATATGCATTCTCCTTCTAGTCTCTTGGAATTTTCACACCAATGGTATGCCTCCTTTTGCTTTACAATCGCATCTATGATTAATTCTTCTCCTTTCCTTGCAAATTACTTCATCCATTCTTCAAATACACTTAGCTTATGGAAAAGTTTTGCAATAGAATCCACCTACTCTTTAGACATAAGTACTGTATTTTGAGGAAATTCAACCCGTGCTTGATCAAATTGGGCTAATGACTTGATAAAGTTTTCTAGATGGGCAATCCATTCTTTCAACTCTCTTTTCTTTTGTTTAGTTTTTTGTACCTTGGCAATAGTTGTCTATAAATTAATTTTCATCTCTTCTAACTCTTGTCTCCAAGATGAATGTCCAACATTGATAGTTGTCATTCCCTAGGTGTCATCTCATGCTTTATTTTATATACCACTGTGGTAGCTATATGGATTGATCTTCCTCCATCTGCATTATTTTTCATAACATATTTTGTCTTTGGTCTTTTCCTAGGTTTAGGGGTTTCCACTTGCATTAATCTTCTAAGATCTAGAGGCACTAGTTCCACCTCCAATAGTGGACCCATTTCCTTGACTAACCAATCGAGTGCTTCTTCGTTATGTTCTGGATCTTCAACATTTGTTTGTTCCTGATTATCTACATGTTTAGGAACTTCTCCTCTTAAACTATACAAATTTCTTGTCACACCTCCCAGGACTAGAACATCTTTAGTACTCACTAGCATGGATTATGGATTACCCTGATTTATCATTGTCTCTTTGTTCTCGAGACTTATGTTTTCCTATCTAGCCATGTACTCAACACCAATGGTTGGGGTATCACTTTCCTATTGTCTTGATACACTAGGATTCTCCTCATTTCTTACCCCACCATCCAAGGTTTGTGAAGACTCTACATTTTCACTCTCAACTTGGTCTTCTCCTAACTTCTCAAAAACCTATGGTTGTTCATAATATTTTCTACTACTTCCTAGCAGAAGTTGGGAATCAATTATATCTTCATCAATAACATTTTCCATAGGATTATGACTTGTAGCATCCCTTATTTCTTTATAATTAAGCTACTCAAGGTTTCTTGCCTCTAGGGAAATATTTCCTCTTATGAATTACTTTTATTTGATGTCTATAAGAATTGACCCTGTATCTAGCACTATTTCCACCATTGGTTGTACGATGGGTTTCCCCTTAGATCATTTTTCTTTTACTTTTTTCATCATGGAAATTCATTTCTCACACCGTTCTCTAATTTTCACTTCATTTAGCTTGAGACTTTCCTCTTAAATCATAGGAGTCTTTCCTAGAGTTTTCTTCATCGCTTTCATATTAACTGAAGGGGGAGAGGTGAATAATTTGCAACCCTCTGAGATGTAGAACTTGTATGAGAATGAGTGTGCATTTCCATTCTCTCCTCTTCATTAGTCATAAGTTGACCTTTCAGTTTTACCATGGAAGAAAATGTTGCCCTCAACTTTAATATTAATTTGACCTTACTAGAAATAGTTTCTTTATGCTGGCTAGTTGGTGCCAATGAAACTCTCTAGCTTGGGGAATTAGGAGTTCCTTCCTTAACATGTCTAGCCACATCTACTTTACTAGATTTCCTCTTCTTTTTACAAGGCTCCTCATACTTGGATTCACCTTCTTCTTTCTATTTCTTTATATTGAGTAGGTATGTGGGCTTTATCCTAGCTTTTTTTAAAGCTTTACAATAATCATCAATCCAACATTTAGTGTGCATAAAAAATTTCTTGAAAATTTCCTCAATAGTTACTATTTCTTTCTTTTTCATAATCTTAATTTGGGATAGGTTCATCATAAATTTTAGCTAAATTATAAACTGAATTCAACACATCTCCATCATCTGTATCAAACTGTTCTTGAATATCTTGGAGTTTTCAAATCTTTGCTGATTAAAATGGAAACCTTTTATATGATCTCTTCCTTACTTGGTTCTCATCATCACAATCAAGCTATAAATCCTCTAGATTATGAACATGAGTATATTGCTCACTATTTGCTTGGAAATATTTCCATCTAGATCATAATTCTTTCTTTGGAGTGTAAATAACTCTAGATTATACATCTTCAATTCTTCTTTGGACAAATCAACTTGTTTAGCCACATTACATTTTTAATTCCCCATTGTAATGGGAAATTTGATAGAACATTTTTTGCTTGTTGCATTGAAAAGAGCATGGGAAGGCTTCATCTGTCTCACCAATTCTAGTAATAACAGTTTGTTTGTTGGGTATCTAGGTAACATGAAGGGGTATCCTTTAAATCCTTCCACCCAGATGTAGGTGAAAGTGAGAAATTGAATATACTGACCCCCAACTTGATGAATAATACTTTCTGATTCTAGAGATAACCTTTTGGATTTTTCATCTTCTATTATCCTTACCAACTTCATGGAAAACACATCATTAACTCTTCAGTAATACTCCTGATATCCATGGATAGTAATTTTGGGTAAATGAGCATATATCAAACTATTCCTCGGTTCTCTTCCCAAGGTACCAACTCTATTCAATCCTTGTCTATTTTCCCTTAGGGTGTAGGAATAAATCACATAGGAGGACATAGAAAACCATAAGGACTAAAAAACCACCATTATTTTTTCATGCTATTTTTCACTAATAAAACTTCCCCAATCAATTTTCATAGGGCCTTCCATTAATTTTTCTATGAGTATGGACATCTAGGGTTTGACTTTACTAGCATCTCTAAGTACAACTATCCATCTCAATAAATTTATGATGTTCTGAACATCCTTGCTAGACATAGACCTTAGAATCAATTTCATTTTCTTAGTAATCTCCTCTTGGAACCACTTTGCACTCATAGTTCTTCTATTATGTTCTTCTATGCTCAGGTAGGTTCTAGCTAGTATTTTTATATCCAACAAATACATCTGGGGAGATGGAAGGAGCCCATATATATATATGATCCATTTTATAGAGAGTTCTATATAGACTCCTCCTTCCTTTTCAATGATTCTATTGTCTAGGTCATAACAATTGAAACATTCCAATACCAATTTAGGGGCTTCCATTGATGGTCGAAACCCTCATACTAGATGCAACCCACTTGCAATAACATTCTTTGAACACAGAGAAGCATTTTCTTGTTGAACCTGTTTGATGAATTCAATAACATAAAACAATCCTAGATGGGTGTTAGTAACTATCCCACCAACTAGAATGAGTTGTGAGGAAAAATAATGAGATTCCTCTTTTGAACTCCTTTTGAAAGTTCTCATATTTACCTGAATGTCCTGCATTTTTAGCATATATGTTCCTTGTGTGCGAGTTAGGGTTAAATTCAACTAGTTATCTTCAACAATTCATAAAACTTTCAATCTACAATTCGATTAATTTTACTTCAAAATAATCAACATTTTAATTGCTAGGGGAAATACCATTTATCCTAAGACATGCATGCATATAAATACTAATAGAATTTTAGTTATCTGAAACATACTTGGTTTTACTGGTGATACAACTTTTTTTAGAATGCAACTTCAATACCCTTGGTAGTTGTGTTATTTGTTTCTTGAGGTTTACCTTTCTTTGTTTCCACAATATTGATCTTGATTCTTCAATGTCCTTACAAATTAGTAGTATAGTGTGAGGTAGACTATTATGAAATCAATTACATTCTCGAGGTGGTGCCAAGTATGTGTGTATTTTTCCACCTTCATTAATTTCCTATTACAATGCATTAATTTCACTTAATAAAGGTGCAATCATGGTGGGTTAGGGTTCAAATGATGAACACCTTGGTTTACATGCAAGGCCCACCATTAGAGAAGAAGACAATGCAGAAGGATTATGTGGCACATTTATGTGTCACTTTGAATCTTATGAGGCAAAGAATTTATAAGAAAATCCACTTTGGCTATGTGACCATTAGTGATTACAAGGCTTGAATCCTCTGGTATCAAACCTTAGAAATATTATCAAGAATTTAGACTTTTAGCCACCGGGTTCATGAGAACCGAGTGAGAAGAGAGGAATTAGGAACCAATTTCAAGTCAGACCAAATTCGATTAAAAACATATTCACAACAAAACCTCCTATTAGAACAAAAAAATTTCCATTAAAATCCTAAATGACTTTTCCATTTGATTCCTAATATTTCACTATCCTTTCCTTAAAAAAATCATTTTCCCCATCCATAATGTTCAAATACCTTTACCTCCATTCAAAAAAGCCAAAGTTGACTCATATATTTTAACCACCACTCTCATTATTCATGTCATTCAACACCTTAGTGCGACCTTCCACAATGGGCTCGTGGTGTGGTAGTAGTAGTTAACAGGCGGGCATAAAGTGTTTACCGTGCCACCGCAAGTAGTCAAACCACAAACTGCAATAGCGCGGTGGACGGTAAGTTACTGGCTAGGAATCGGTTAAAAAACCCCACCGCGGTATCGCTGGCAGTCATCTCACAAACCGTGGTGGCCACGGTGAATAGGTAACGGTCAGCGATTATAGTTAGTGGAAGATCGGGAAGTGACGAAGGATAAGGCTTAGCAGTTACCGCGCAACCGCAGAGAGTTAGAAGGGAGACCGTGGTAATGCAATGGTCGGGAGGATAATGATTAGTGTTAGTCACCACTATACCACGGGACAACGGAATGAAGAATGTGGTAATGCGGTGGATGGAAAAGGTAACATAAAATATTGGTACCGCTATATCGCCAAAGACAAAAACAAAGGCTACGGTTGAGTAGTAGGAGAAACTAACGTGATAGAGCAGTCTAAGTCAATACCGCAGAACCGCAAGGTGTAAACATGTTGACCAGAGTAGAGCAGTAAAAGTGATAAATGACCATGGAGACATAAAGTATAATGGGCGGTAAAAGTATTAAAGGAAAAATGAAGAGGCAGAGATATAGTTCAAAATATTTAATTTTCCGAAAGGCAATTCAATTAAATAATTTAGTTTGCTATCATGAAATTTCAAATGGTTGTAACAGAAAATGAAGGGTCATGACCCTTGGGATGTAATATATAAATATTTCAGAAAATTAGAGAGAAGGGGGAGAATGGTAGAGAGAGTAGGAGATAGATTTTTCTGACTGGGAATGTAAAAATGTACAGATCTTTCTTGAAATAGAGCAATGGAGATTAATGTGTTTAAATGGTGAAAAAAATCCTGTTTTAGTTGTTGTGTTGCAATAATTTACATTATTTTATCTGGTTCTCTCCAGCTTGAGATCCTTTAATTATTTAAATCAGCATATCAAGTATAATCTCTAATTTATCAGAATGTATTCCCATTTTGTGTGATTTTTATTTGTTGGTGTCTGTAAGTCAGACTTAAATCCCTTCAAGTAAGTCACTACAATTTTAGGATTTCTTTTGGGTACTTAAAGAGGGACGAGATTAAGAAACTTTCCAGCACTATTTACGTAAGACATAAATAGATGAAGTTGTATGCCAGTAATTGGAATTTCATTTTCAGAGTGCCTAACAACTAGAATTAAACCAGAGAAGGAAAACACATACCATTTTCTATTTTTGACTCCATTGCCCATGTGGATAGAAGGCACTGATCTGCCACAACCTAGAGATTTAATTCCATATCAAAAAATTTATTCAAAATCCTTTCTTTGTGTAGCAGGAGTAGGATCAGTTGTAGTGGTTTTCATCTATTCACTTACATTTGCCATTATGGATAGATTGTTTCACTAGGAATTACATTTCAATCTGCATCATTCATATAGGTTCACCCACCTTGGTCTAGTAGAACCTAAAGAGAATAAGGTTCAATTGCATCAATTGGCCTTGTACGTTGACCAAAAGCGTTGTGAGATCTTGGCAACCTCTCGTGGTTCAAACCTACTTTTTTGAAATCCAATAGTTTGGTGACTCTACTGGGAAATTACTTAGGAAGATGTTTTCAACCTTTCCATTTATAGAGTCAACAAATTTTTACTTTTTTTTTTTGAGATTCCATTGGGGCAAACCAAGCAATCCATTTCATTTTCCTACTTTTGGAAAAGTAGATGGCGACTCTATTTGAATTTGATATATAATGCATGGATGTTGTGGAGTAGTAACATTTTGTCAAGATGGCAGAAGCAGAGAGAGGACATTACTCAATAAGAGATTTGGAAGAATTGAAACAACAAAGGTCACATTGGAATAAAAAAACACTACAAGTGAAACAATGAATGCTACAATTGAGAGACGAATGTGCTCCAAATACACCACCGAATAGGCCATCATACAGTAAGAATGAAGACACAAATGCTAGGAGATCTTGGACACCACAAATACCACATGATGCAACTAAGAACTTTGGTAATAAAGGTAATGTACTCTATTCACATCAAAAAACTTCTGATGAGTATACTCAAGTTCAAGAGAGAGGTACAGGTCTTGTGGATGCCTCTTTTGACATAAGAAAATATAAGGGAGAATTTGTAAGTTCTCTACACAACAGGATGGCAGATATCTATATGCAATTACCTCCTCATTTTAGGCCAACAAGACCCACATTTGTTGCACAACTTCTAAGAGCATCAGAGCCTAAATCAATTTATTGGCTAGAATCATCAAAATAGCATGCCTTGGATTTGGTGAATAAACTTATTGATTCCATACTTGGGATGAGGTATGTGGATACCACCAATAGTGCTCCAGAAGCTGCAATAGAAAATGATATCATGTTGTTCAACAATGAAGATATGGAGAGTTTCTATTGCATAATAGATTGTGAGTCAAATTGTGAAGATGAAATAGTGGATGTTGATTTTCAACAGGATGATTGTTGCAGTTATTATGAAGATCAAGAAGAGGTTGGAGACATGGTAGAAGATATGGAATTAGAGACCTGTTCACTCAGTAGTGAGCAAGTTTTAGATTTTTTAACTCTTGAATACTAGAAGTATGCACATAAAGATGATTCTAGAGTTTTTGTTCCAGCCTATATATGCTTTGATAGTGAAGGTACTATGTGTAACAATTCATATGACTCCATGTCCATCTCTCCCAGTGATGAAATTTTTGAAGCTGATCATGAATCTATTTGTGTCCAAGAAGAGGTATGTGATTTGAATAATTTTTGCCTGCAAGAGAAGGATATTGGTTTTCATATCATTAATGATAAATGTTCAACATTTGTTGATTCAAGTATGTGTAAGGATGGCTATATGAATCAAAAATATGTATCAATGCCAACTTGTAATATAAAAGAAATGGAAATTAGTTCTAATTTGATTGTTCCAGAAGATGCTGATGAGATAGAATTTTTTGATTTCCAAGAAAAACATTCAGATTTTCAGGTCCCAGTGCAGTTGTTGGATCATTCAGCAACATATGATAATGATCAAGCCTATGAAATTTTTGTTGAATATGGATACACTTTGTATGCTGAGGGTGATAAATATTTTTCATATGATAATGAGAATGATGAAATTCAAAGTGGTGAAATGAATATGAATCAAGTTGAATACAATATTTTCTTGAAGGTTTTCAATGGCAGTGCATGTTGTAGGGTAGGTGGAATGGATAATTTCAAAAGAAACCTGATGAGCTTTAATTAGAACAAAGTCTATGATAGAGGAAAGTGCAAGTTTTTTCTTTTGGGTGGCCTGGGGCCATCCCTTGTGGTTTGAATTTTAAACCATGGAAGATGCAGAGGATTAAGGATTTCTAGTGCATGGAAAATTCCTAACAAACCTCTTTATTCATTATCTTCCATGCACAATAGTTTTTGATGGGTCTAGAGTTTCTAGTATATGGACATTCTTAGAAATTCCCTTGTTGAAAAAATCTTTTTTTTCCATGTATAGTGTAGGGTTTTCCATTCTCCATGCTCCATCTTTCATATCCTTAATTTGTTGATTTCTTCCATCTGCTATTGCCTTTATTTTCATATCCTTTCCTTGACTTGGTCTGCTCTCCAAAGATATTCTAGATTCTTGTAGTGATTTGGAAAATCACTCATCCCCAACAGGAGCCACTTTTAGAACCAAAAATTTCCATTAAAATCCTAAATTATTTTTCAATTTGATTCCTAATATTTCACTATCCTTTCCTTAAAAAATTCATTTTCCCCATCCATAATGTTCAAATACCTTTATCACCATTCAAAAAAGCCAAATTTGACTCATATATTTTAACCACCACTCTCATTATTCATGTCATTCACTACCTTACCGCGGCCTCCCACAATGGGCTCATGGTGTGGCGGTAGCAATTAATAGGTGGGCATAAAGCGTTTACCATGCCATAACATGTGGTCAAACCACAGACTGTGGTAGCGTGGTGGGCGGTAAGTTACCGGCTAGGTAGCAGTTAAAAAACCCCACCGCGGTACTGCTGGCGGTCATCTCATAGACCATGATGGCAGTGGTGAATAGGTAATGATTGGCGAAGGTAGTCAGTGGAAGATAGGGAGGCGACGGAGGATAATGGTTAGCAGTTACTGCACAATCAAGGAGTGTCAGAAGGGAGACCATGGTAACACGGTGATTGGGAGGATAGTGGTTAGTGTTAGTCACTGCTATACCGTGGGACAACGAAATGAAGAATGCGATAACGTGGTGGATGGCGAAGGTAACATAAAATGTTGGTATCGCTATACTGCCAAAGAAAAAAACAAAGGCTGCAGTTGAGTAGTAGGAGAAAGGAACGTGACGGAGCGGTCTAAGTCAATATTGTGGAGCCACAGGGTGTAAACATGTTGACCATGATAGAGTGGTAAAAGTGATAAATGGCCACGAGACATAAAGTATAATGGGCAGTAAAAGTATTAAAGGAAAAATTAAGAGGTAGAGATATAGTTCAAAATATTTAATTTGTTGAAAGGCAATTCAATTAAATATTTTAGTTTTCTATCATGAAATTTCAAATGGCTATAACAAAAAATGAAGGGTCGTGACCCTTGGGATGTAATGTATAAATATTTCAAAAAATCAAAGAGAAGGGGGAGAGTGGTAGAGAGAGTAGGAGATAGATTTTTCTGAGTGGGAATGTAAAAATGTACAAATCTTTCTTGAAACAAAGCAATGGAGATTAATGTGTTTAACTGGTGAAAACCTTCCTATTTTAGTTGTTGTGTTGTAATAATTTACATTCTTTTATCTGGTTCTCTCCAACTTGAGATCCTTTAATTATTTAAATCAGCATATCAAGTATAATATCTGATTTATCAGAATGTATTCCCATTTTGTGTGATTTTTATTTGTTGGTGTTTGTAAGTCAAAATTAAATCCCTTCAAGTAAGTCACTACAATTTTAGGATTTCTTTTGGCTAGTTAAAGAAGAACCAAATTAAGAAAATTTCCAGCACTATTTATGTAAGACATAAATAAATGAAGTTGTATGCCAGTAATTGGAATTTCATTTTCAGAGTGCCTAACAACTAGAATTAAACCAGAGAAGGAAAACACATATCATTTTCTATTTTTGACTCCATTTCCCATGTGGATAGAAGGCACTGATCTGCCACAACCCAAATATTTAATTCCATATCAAACAATCTATTCAAAATCCTTTCTTTGTGCAGTAGGAGTAGGATTAGTTGTAGTGGTTTTCATCTATTCACTTCCATTTGCCATTATGGATAGACTGATTCAATAGGAAGTACATTTCAATCTGCATCATTCATATAGGTTCACCCACCTTGGTCTAGCAAAACCTAAAGAGAAGAGAGTTCAATTGCATCAATTGGCCTTGTACGTTGACCAAAAGCGTTGTGAGAGCTTGGCAACCTCTCATGGTTCAAACCTACATTTTTGAGACCCAACACCTCCATTTTTGGTCTTTGGTTAAAGAAAGAAAAAAGCAACCACCAGGCTAACGAATAAAGAAAAGGGAATGTATTCATTGGGATGTTTTATCCTAGTGATAACTCACTAGGCTTGGCTTACCAATCAAGCAAAAAACTAAAACTAACCAAAGATACAATGTCCTTAGTGCAACCACAACAACTCTATGGCTTGGGGGTTGGTTGGAAAGTTTAGTGATCTAAGAAAGAAACATCATATATCAATAGTGCCTTTGGTAGCTTTTATTTCATTATATTTCCTCAAAGACACAAACTACTATGCCACAAAGTAGAATCAGATAGTTCATTTCCCACATCAACCCTTAGAGAAAAGTTAATGCTAATTAAACTAGTTCCAAACAACACCATTAAATAGATTCAACAACAAAAATCAACAAACATGAAAGACAAAATAGACAATAGGAACATAGATTTTATGTAGGGAAAACCCTTTTGGGTCAAAATAACCCCACGCTCCAAAAGCCTAGATCGCCATTGTATTATTTAGCAACAAAAGTACAGTTACAAATATAATTATATGTTTTAAGCCTTTAAAGGAGATTTACATCTTGTTCCATTTTGGAGAGAATTTGACAACATAACCCCTATTCTATCTCCCTCTCACTCACCATTGCAGAATGTTCAATATTTTATCATTCATTCTTAACCAACATGAAATAGTTTAGTTCAACATCCAAAGAGAAACTTGTTGAATAGTCTGGATAACTGAGAGGGGTGAATTAATTATTATTAAACACTTTTATTTCTTGACTTAATCCAGAGCAATCACAAACCATTAAAATATTCATTAAGCAGATATGAACTTGAAAGAATAAAAAAACACCATGCACAATGAACACCACAAATTACATGGAAACCCAAGAAGGGAAAAACCACAGAGAATGCTAATTCTCAATAAAAGAACATTGGTTAAGGTGACACTAGTTAAGGTGATTTTTACAAAGCCTCATTGCCAGGTTGCTCACTACAGGGTGGATCATTGCCGGTGGGCTCACTGCCCTATACAAAAAAACTAATTACGTATAGTCTCATAGACAATAGTGAACTGATGAAGTTGCATCTACATATGCATGAATTCAATTTCAATTAAGAGCATAATCTTTGTCTTCAATAAATCCGATCAAGAATATTCTACACATCTTCCTCACACAATCACCACAATATAAATTTATTCTTCCTAACACTTGCCTTCACTTCCTTCTCTATTTCTTGTCACTCAATCCTTCACACCCTTATCACTGTTCACACATATCACACTTTTTATTCTACTATACAACAAAATAAGTCAGCCATACATAATTCCATTCCATGCTTCCAAAAACTCCTAATTCAGCTGGATACAATTTAAATTTAGATCACCACAAAACATGTTGGCATAAGGAACAACCTTAAAGTATTCAATAAGGCCTTGCACACTAGCAACGGACCCAAAAGATAGGTTGTACATAAGGATATTCTTAAGATGTTGCCAAGGGACCAAGAATAGGTCCTACATAAGATAACATACTTTGAATTACATGATATAAGAGAGGGGGACAAACCACTACAAGGCTCCAGGTTATGAAAGGCTAAGAGTAGTATGGCTTCCATAACTTACCTTAGTTTAAAGGAAGTTTAGGATAGGCGAGATGAGAATGATGAGAATTGTAGGTCCTTCGATCACTTTGCAAACCTCAGATTTGAAAGGGGGCTAGGTGAGTTAGTTTTTAGGGTCAAATATATGTCTCAGGTAGCTCTCTATCAAAGGATGGAAGCGCAATTTTGGGATGACAATGCGGTGTGTTGGTGTCTCATAGGTGTGCTAGCATCCGTACGACCATAAAACCAAAGAGACGAGATTTAACCTCTAAAAATTGGACTAACAACCTAGTTACGAGTTTCTAAAAGTACCGAATAAGATTATGAAGTATGAAACATAAAGAAAAATATGATAAAGAAAGTAGATTACCATAAGGGTGATGAAGATGATCTCACACAACAACCATTTCACCAACTTAATCCAAGATCTCTCCACCTACACACAAAAAAGAGGGAAAATGTTGGGGGGATATTTAGAGATTTGCCTCAATCAAACCCCTGTTTTGGTGTTTCCACCTCCATGGACAACCAAGTTTGCAATGATAGAAATAAATAGATAAAGAAGAGAATACAAGCAAAGTATACAAAAGACACTACAAAATAGTTTGTGATTACTCAGCCAAACAATAGAGAAGATGTGAGGAGCTTACCACCTCCATCCAAAGTGCTCAAGGCTAGTGGATGAGAAAGATGAGAGGAAATCATGCCTCTGCTTCAATGGATTCATCCTATGCTTTCTCTATTGGAGTGATGGAGTGATAGGTTGTTGCTATGAAGTGTGAAATACTGCTACAAAGCTTGTGGATGAATGCTCAAATTGCAGAAAGATTGTGTAAACTTGTGAAGAAGATTAAAATGGATGAGTCAATGAAGAATATGAATAAAGGAGGTCAAGAAATGGCCATATTTGGGTCAACCAACTGAAGGGAGGCGTTACACTTTGACTTCAAATAGGAAGTGTAACATCTCTAAAGAATCTAGCCATAAGAATCTACTAGGGATGTAAGCATTCCACACAAATGTCTGCATGCTGCATGGGAATCCTCAACAAAAATGCCTCCACTGACACTCAAAATGTGTTTGAAGTATGATGAGAATAGTAGGCTTATGTGGAATTAAGCCTCTACATTTTGTTTTCTAAAGTGGAAGGGGGGTAAAAGGGGAATTTGCATTAGGTGTGAAAATTTGCTCCTATACATTTTGCCCCCACTTTAGTGAGCATGAATATTGGTGAGTGTTTCGGTAAAGTAGATTGAATAAATAAGGTTAGATATGTATACCTAAAACATCAAGGAAGTAGAGCATGGTCTAGAAAACCCAAAAGTGTAGGACAAGACTTCATAGCTCCATGAAACTATAAAGTTGAGAAAGTGCCTTATAGGCTCATGGACTTGAAAGGGGGTATCCTTCAAGAACTCTCACATGAAGGAAACCAAGAAGAATTACTTACAAACCCACAGAATTGCAAGGGAGGTATCCCCCAAGAACTCTCACATTAGGGAGATCGAGCAAAGGGGACTTCATAGAGTAAAAAATGATGACATGTTTACCTATAGATAGAACACATCATGAAGTGGTCACATGGGCTAGTGAACGAATAGTCATGCATACCATCACTAAGTTGGAAGAATTTAAAAGGTGTCCCTTGGGAACCCTTCAAAAGGAAGAGAGGTCCATTGAAGGGTTGCACTATTTGAAAAGTAAAGTATAGTCAGACTACCCCCAAGCTAGATGCAAGGATGTGAAGTTGGTCTAGTCAGGCTAACCTTGAGCTAGATGCCAAGATGTAAGGGCTTTTTGAAGGGGTCCCTTGGGAACTTGATGTGAAAGGAAAGGGTCCACTCAAGGGATGCACTATTCAAAATCAAAAGTCTTCTTTCTCTCAAATTGATTCATCATGAAGGAATCCTTCCAAAAGATGTTCACTTCTTTAAGGAATTTGAAAGGAGGGATATTCCCCCACGGGAGGGGAAGATCAAAGATATTCCCACTTCGGAGGAAGTTTTCCAAGTACTTTCTTTACAAACCCGTGATGAAGGAAACATGTTCCATTAGGGTTTCAAGTCAACAATACAATTATAACAAAGAAGTGTGTGAAGGGTCTTGAGAAAAGATCCATTGACAATGAATGCATTTTATAAAGACCATGAAATGAAGAAGTGGCATTGTCACACATGAAAGGGACAACTCAAGCAAAGAAGAGAGAAAGATAAAGAGAATAAAGGGCACAAGGGGATTTGGTTTCATGGGGTCAGATATGCCTTTAATAATAAATAGTAGGTAACCACGGTGCAAAGAGAAAGATCATGAATCCCCAACTAGATCAAGAAGAATTGACAAAAGACAAAGTAAAAATAAAAAAATGCGTCAACATGGAAGGAAGCCTAAATGCTCTGAATGCTTTGCATCGTCCCCAATTTATCAAAAGTCAATCACAAACATGGAAGAATGATGATACAAATAGAAGAAGGTTTACAACACAAACACCATTCCTGTATCCAAGCACCAATAGGGGTGACGAGGGTCGTCCTAGAAGACATAGTGAGATCATGGGGGAAACACATCACAACACACACACACACATCTGATTTAAAGATCAAGAAGAGGGTCTCCCCTAACACTGGTCAACCAAGAGGTCATCAACTTCCTACTCTAGATCATCGTAGGGGGAAGGATGACAAGCCTACAATGGTGTAATGTTAAGGGGAGGAGCTTCTAATCCTCCCACAATAAGGGCTAAGAAAGAAGGACATGTGAGGTCTCCATCACTCAACTCTTGTGGTTCTAAGGTCAATGACTTCACGAAGATCACTGAAAAGGTTAGAAATTCATCCACCATGTTAAACACACACTTAAGAAGAGTTCCATGTTTCTCTTCAATGGACAAAGGAGTTTGTGCTTGAGGCTCACCGCTAAGATCATTGAGCGATTTGGGAGTGATGAAAAAATCTGGAGAGGCTAGAACTAGTTCCATCACTATGAAAAAACAAGCCAGCATAGGGCCACCTTTCAGAGAAGATGGGATCCTCTTACATCCTCCATTGTTAGAGGGACCACTCTCTACCTTCTTCTTCATCGGAGGATGCAAAATCCCCATAGACGAAGCAAGAAGGGTAGAAGGAGAGGAGGAAATAATCACATTAGATATAAATTGAGGTGCTAATCATATCTACGAGCTTTGGAAAAGGTGAGACATCTAGAACAAATGTTAACAAAGGCGGCTCCATGGAAGGAGAAATGAACACCTACACCTTTCTAGGTACATGTGTGCTCATAATGGAAGCTGAAAGAGATACATAGGTAGTTTGGACAGAAATAGAAGGGAGGAGAGAGGAGGAAACAATAGGAGGTCTCGTCTCCTCTTCCTTCTTCTACAAGGAAACTTGCTTGGCCAAAAGAGCCTTTTGCCAGTGCTTGCACTCGTGTGCAAGGTGGTTTTTACAACTCTTCGAACTAAAATCCAAAGTTTGCGGATGGACAAGGGGCCCCTACTTAGCCATGGGAGTGTCCTCCACAACTGTTTCTAGCAAAGGGACAGACTCTTGGATGGGAGTAGGAGGAGCAGGTTTTGAAACGATAGGAAGAATCAACCCCAACACCTTAGTGGTAGGCCTCTTCCGATTCATGGGAATGGTAAGTGGTCATGAGGAAAATTCTCTTCACAACCCTTTCTTTCTACCATAAAAATAATATTAGGGTCTAGGAGACTCATTTGGGAGATCCGATATCCTGAACTTGGGTCTACACGAAGTAGGAATCATCTGAATCAGAGGGTAGAGACTAGGCTTGTTCATCCAATACTCCTCCCAAGAAAGGGGAGTAGATGTGGAAACTCGGGAAGGAGAAAGCTTCTCATTTCCCTTTTAGGAGGAGGAGGCAGCTAGTTTCTCTACTACAGGAAGGGCCAACTTCGAATGTCCCCTAACTCTAGTTTTATACTTCACATAGTTCTTATAAAGTAGGTCCATTCTTTGAGGGAGTGAACTAATGGGAGTAGGCCAAAAGTGATCAAATGAATATCCCCCATGAGATACCACAAGCTAGTAACCAAAATCATACACCACATTCACAACATATTCATGGGAAAAATGAACACTTATGAATTACAGAGGTGATCCCATTCATGAAAGCTAGCCAAGCTATACCTAGCCTCACTCTGAATAGGTTTGACTCAGGAATGACATTGAAAATTGTGTCTACATTCCTAGGTCCAACCAAGATAGACAAAATTATTGATCCATAGGGTTTAAGAGAAAGACCATCATGTGTATGGATGATGGATTTAGTTTTTTAATATTCCTCCCTTCATAGGGAGTTCAAAAATAGATTCTCATCCGTGATGACATTCACTCTACTTGCAGGGTCGACTAAGACTCCTATCACAATGTTTCTATTGAGGCGAGCGGGAATGTAAAGCAAAGAAGGATTTTATTTTTTGGTACATCTTGCAGAGTGAATGTTATATCTGGAGAATCGATCACAAGACGAGGAGAAGGGGTAATAGTAACCATGTTAATGTACGCTTCAGGGTAAGAAATAGAATCAAAGGGATTGATGATCATGTTAGCAGAATGTGACAGAAATGGGTTTGTGTATATCTACAATTCATTATTAGCTTTTTCCATTGATTTGTTCATATTCTATTTGCTTCCATCAAGAAAATTAGTACCATCCTTGATGTGATCTTGTATGTCATGATGTAGGCACATGCAACATTCGGTATCACGTTTTTTAACTTGCTGGTATTAAAAATAGGTATTTTATTTGTACCAATTAGGATATGGTTCCCTAAATAGTTTTGGGGTTGGAAAGCTAATGATCTTATCCTTCAATAACTTCTGCAAGATGGTAGAAGAAGATTCTGATAACTTTGTGAAATTCTGGTCATGTCTAAGGCCATTGCTATCTACAACATATACTACATTCATAATAAATTTTCCTTTTCTAGAAATCAATATAATGGACTTCCCTTCAAGATGGGAGTATGAGGAAGATCCCCTAAATTGAACTACCATCTATTGATACTCCTATAAAGATGCACACAAATGTGTGAAAGAAGGGTCTTTCATAAGGGAAAACTTCTCTTTCCAAGGCCTTTTATAAGTTCCCTATGAACACCTTCTGCACATCGAATTTAGGTAATGGGTATGATATTTGTGAGAAGAGTACTTGATATCATGCTATAAAGTCAGTAATCTTCTCATTATCTCCCTTTTTACATTGAACAAGGTCAGAGAAGGTCATCTTAGGTTTGATGTTGGCTTGGAATTGTCATAGGAACTAGTTCACAAGCTAATCGAATGTAAAGATGGAATTGTTGGGAAAGGAGGATTACCACTCAAGTGCTATATCCTTAAGGGATCGAGGGAATAGTTTTTCCATCAATGCATCATGATGGAAAATTTTTGTACATAAGGTGTTAAAGGCGAACACGTGTTTTTGTGGGTCCTCTTTTCCACCATATTTATTGAATTGAGGAATCTCCATCCCTTGTGGGAAAGGAGTGTTTAGGATTGCTACTGACATTGGGCTATGTCAGAAGAAGGGTTGGAGGATAAACTGGGCAGAAGCCTGTGAAAGGTTCATAAGCTGGTTATACATCTTCTTTATATTCTAAAGAAGGGTGTTTTGAATAGGGTCATTAGAAGACACATGACCACTGGAACCACCACCACAACCACCATCGTGACTACCACCAGAGCCACCACCACTTCCCAAGCCACCACCATGACCTCCACCGAAATTGATTCCTCCAGTACCACCTCCACTACTGAAGTTTCCACTGCCAAAGCCTCCACCAATCATCCCACCAAATCCTCCACTATTGGAGGAAGCGAAAGGGCTGAAATGAAAACCTAGAGGATTTTTGTTTACTTTGATAATTTCAAAGTTTTCAAAAGCAGCGGGCACACTGATTGAAGGGATCGTGTCAGCCATGTACATAGCTATAGGAGGCATCAATACCTCTAGCTACCTCTCATGTTCTTTGAAGGGGCCACCTCGTATCATGTTACTATGGTTCAAAGGGGCACACGCTTCACCCAGAATAGTGAGACTAGCGAAGATTTCTACACCTGTTTGGTCTTTTCCTACCATATACCTTATTTAACTAATAACTTTAGTTGCACTAGCTAGCTTCGGGATTCTCTCTAGGTGATTCTCTAGTGCACCCAACCCTTTGCTAAGACTAGCGATGTATTCGAAAGGGATATGAATGATTTGATGCTCATATATGGATGAGGAGGTCAGTGATGTAGGAGGGGTAGGGATGCAATCAATTTCATCAATGAATCTAGACTCGCCCTGTGACACATGCTCCTGCATAGATAGACCAACCACTAAACCAGAGAAAAGACCGGTAGTGAAACTAGAAGAGACCTTTGTGTTCTCCATTAGAAGGTGTCACATAATTCAACTGACAATATGCCTAGAGTTCATAGACTGGGTTGTCAAGATCATAAACATTTGCAACACATAAGAGCACAACGAACAAAGGTTTCAAGGGAAAAGCTCAGAACACTAACAAATGAGTAAACACTCATTCAGGTCAGGTTCACCAAAAATGTAAGAGAGGGGGACCAACCACTGCAAGGCCCTAGGTTACAAAAGGCCAAGAGTAGTATGGCTGCCCTAACTTACCTTAGTTTCAAGGAAGGTTAGCATTGGCAGGATGAGAATGATGAGAACTATAAGTTCTTCAATCACTCTATTAACCTAAGAGTTGAAAGGGGTCTAGGCGAGTTGGTCTTTAGGGTCAACTATGTGTCTTGGGTAGCTCTCTATCAAAGGATGGAAGCATGGTTTTGGGATGAAAGTATGACACATGGCATCTCACATGTGTGTTGGTGTCCGTACAACCAAAAAACCAAAGAGACAAGATTTAACCTTCTAAAAAGTGGACTAACAACCTAGTTACGAGTTTCTAAAAGTGAAGAATAAGATTATGAAGTATGAAATGTAAAGACAAATATGATAAAGAAAGTAGATTACCACAAGGGTGATGAAGATGATCTCACACAACAACCTTTTCACCAGCTTGTTCCAAGATCTCTCCACCTACACACAAGAAAGAGGGAAAATGTTGGGGGGTTGTTTAGGGGTCTACCATACTTAGACCCCCATTTTTGTGTTTCCACCTCCATGGACAACCAAGTTTGCAACGATAGAAATAAATAGATAAAGAAGAGAATACAAGAAAAGTAAAAAAAAGACACTACAAATTAGTACATGCTTACTGAACCAAACAATATAGAAGATGAGATTAGCTTACCACCTTCATCCAAAGCACTCAAGATTAGTGGAGGAGAAAAATGAGAGGAAATCAAGCCTCTGCTACAATGGATTCATCCTACGCTTTCTCTATTAGAGTGATGGAGTGATAGGTGGTTGCTATGAAGTGCAAAATGCTACTACAAAGCTTGTGGATGAATGCTCAAAGTGTGGAGAGATTATGTAAACTTGTGAAGAAGATGAAAATGGATGAATCAATGAAGAATATGAAGAAAGGAGATCAAGAAACGACCATATTTGGGTCAGCTAGCCAAAGGGAGGCGTTACACTTTGTCTTCCAATAGGAAATGTAACATATTTGCAAACTCCAGCCACAAGAATCTGCCAAGGACGTAAGCACACCGCGTGGACATCTACACACCGTGCGGGAGTCTCTGATAGAAATACCTCCACTAAAACTCAAAATGGGTGCCAAGTATGATGTGAATAGTGGGCTATCTGGAATTAAGCCTCTACCTTTGGTTTTCTAAAGTGGAAGAGGGTAAAAGGGGAGTTTGCGTTAGGAGTGAAAATTCGCTCCTACACACATGAAATATATTTCGGAGCCAATGAGAATTCTACAACCAAGACTGAATCTTGATTATCATCAATTTTAGTATCAACCAAAGAAGCATAATCTGACATATCAAAACATGTAACATGCAACATGAATGTTTGGATAGAAAGGTTACTCGGAGTAGGCTTTGAGCATAGCAACCGACATCAAAAGACTAGTCTTTACTATTCTACATTAACAATCCTCCACAGATGTCCAAAAAAAGTATTGCCACATCTGGATCAAGGATAATCATCCACACTACACAACATCATAGCATATGATAGGATGGATCATTTATGTATATCATCTAGAGCACAACCTTCTGGATCAAGGTTTTGACATCAATGACAAAAATGCTAAACCATCTCAAAAAACTCTCAACACAACTAAACAATTAAGAGAATTCCATACAATTAATAGAATATCAAAGAGTCAATTGCTCCATCTGCTTCACTACAACCATGTGAAGTGAGCAATATATCCCCATATTGATGGGACATCTTATCGCCTCCCATCGATACAAGATAGTCACAATGATGTTTATTGTACTAGTGTATGTAGTCCCCACTTCAACATTATTACCAAGTCAACCTCATTGCCAATTAGGTCCCATTGAGACATTCTACACAAGTCACTGAGTCAACCATCACCATATTAGGGAGACATCATATCATCCCCCTTTGATGTAAGCAAGTCCCACCAATGTAAACTTCACAACTTCATGTCTATCGACTCATTGATGAGACAAGGTTGAGGGCCCTACTGAAGTCCACAAGTCTCACTAATGAGAGTCATCAGTCCATTGGGGAGACGACCTTCAAAGACCTACCAATGAAGTAACATCCCTCTGATGTAAGTCTATCGACTCATTAAAGAGATCCAGCTAAGGATCCTACTGATGTCCCCAAGTCCCATGAATGAAGGATGATCAGTCCATTGGGAAATAGACTTTAAAATCTCACCAAAGTGGTCAAGCCCCACTGATGAAGTCATACTATTAGAGATTTCACAAAATTCACAACCTGCAACTTGTAGTTTCAAAGTTCCAATTTTTTGTGATCCACCAACAACAAAGAGATCACTATGTCGCTCAAAATCTAAAACTGAGAACCTTTATAAGAGGTTGTGAATTTCTCAAAATCCATGACATGCCAATAACAAAGAGAACCTCAAAATCACTAAGTCAAGAGGTTATGAAACTTTATAACCCCACGACTTAAGTTAGGAAAACTTGAAACCCAACAAGTTAACTAACAAACCATTTCCCACCAACATGATTTTGATCGGACTAGCAACTTTGTCCTAATGATATTCAACTATTTGTTTGACAATACAAAGGCTCGAACATTAGTACATTTATGACACCATTTCTCACCATTCTCCCACTTTCTAATGAATGCATTGCCTACCAATAAATGCATGAATCATCTGTATCACCAAGGACATCTTCAACAACATCTATGATGTCCACCATCTTAGGCTACAGTTCCAGCCATCCTCCAAAGAAAAGAAACAATCCATGTCATAAATTCACCAATCTAATATGAGACACCACCATCAGTACTAACTGAAAACAAGGGTTTCAACACACTGTCAACATTCCACTATGCTTAGCAAGCCATATAGGAGCATAAAAAAACATCAACTTAAAAGCCCAAACCAAAACACAATTGTGAATTCACCCTCAAGAAATAAGATATAACACTAGTTAGAACAAAAACGAGAAAAATGACTGCTCCCATCCAGCTGATTAACCCACACAACTAAAAATATCATACAAACAAGTGCTAATCCATCCCATCTATTCATACCAAAAAGGTATCCTCATCACTAAAATCATTCCAACAACACAACCAACCCATCAACCACAAATACAATCTCCATGTACAAACTAGTTGAAGAAGGCCAAACATATTCAAGAATTACCACTACATGGATAATACTAATCTGAAAAATTTCAAGGCATACCAAGTCTACCAATAGAATCATTTAGAAGTGTAAACCAACATCATGTAGTACCAAGGAATCATCCACAATGATATGAAAAATTTGTAAACTAATAATAGCTCTCACCACAAGTCTACAATGCTCTCCCAAGTTCTCCACACCAAACAAAGGAAAGAGATAAAGAACCTCCATGTCATCACCCAAGAATGTGAGTGAAAACTCATGACCACAAACTAGTGATCACTATAGCTCCAACGAGACCTCAAACCAATGTAATTTAAAACCAAACATCCATGAAGATAACCAAGATCAAAGAGAGCACCTCTTCACACCATGTACCTATAGAAAAATCCTCCTACATACACCTCTTAAATGCAAACTATGTCTCGTATGATCTCCTTGACAACCCCAAGAGAAAATCCTTAACAACATCCAACCATTGAATCACCAAGATCAAACATAACAAATATATATAACTAACCAACATGGATGTAAGCCTCTCACATAAGATCAAAACTATTTCATTTCCAATTTTAGGAAATATTCCCAATGCATCTCCTAAACTCAACATCAATGAATTTACTCACAATGCATAAGGAGATAACCATGCTATCCATATTTGACAATTAATCCTTCAGAATCATGTAATAGTAGTTCAAGATCCATATCTATGAAAGAAAGCATAAAACACCTAAGAGAAACAATGGGCAATACCTCTCAAGTGATAAAATGCCAAATAGACCAAGAGTGGGAACAAGAGTGCTCCCTTAAGATATGCAAGCCATCATGACTCATCCAAGAGCAATGTCCTCATTGGTCTCTATTGAAATCACATCCAACCAAAGGTGTAGGCTCCTCTGACTTTCTACTGAAGGGTATGTGCAGGATCATGATGGGCCAAAAAGTTGTGATATGTAAGTGATATGATGGCCCATGTGGCTAACTAATTTTCTTTTACCCAAAATTGATGAAATGAAAAGGGTTTTTAAAGGATATTCTCAATTTCCCACCAATATAAATTATGCTTTATTTTTTATATAATAAATAATTATTATTTATTTTCTATTTGAATTATGAGTAAATTCCTGATTGATAGGGTGATTGAAAAAATCTATAGTTTTCAAATGGTATCACAGTTTATGAATCCAAAACATGCATCACATTCTATGCTTCACATACTATAGGATTAAAAACAAAAAATGAATTTCATGAAGTTTTGACCAAGTTAAGGTGGTTAGACATACAATTTTTTAAATTTTTTAAAAGTTGTAATAAAAAAATCATAATTAATTATTTACTTGGAAAAAAAATATAAAAAAATATGCATCACATCGAGACATGATTAATTTACTTATATCTAAAATATTATAAAAAAATATGATCATTTTACTGTGGTTAGGGTGGTTAGACAGACACCCACTTCTTATTTTTTCCCTGAAATTTAAGTACTACTACATTGAAATTTTAAATTTTCACCAAATAGATTTTTTTTCTAAATAAACCTAGTAGTTTAGAAACTACATTCAATTTACTACAAATTCTATTCTTACATATTTTTAAAATAATATAGATAACTAATTCAAATTTTTACATCAAGTTGCCTAACTCTGATTTTTCTGAGTTTTATTGCCACTTAAGGGCCTATTTTTTTCATGATGATCCTGCACATACCCTGAAATATTCATTAGGAGTAACCATCAACAACACTTTTCTCATCTCAAGATAATTATGGCCTCACCTTATTTTCCATGTATCCATGACCACCTGAAAATAATAATTTCATACTAAACTCCAATCGGCATCACTACATTATTATAAATTTCTCAAGCATATGACCAATGCACCTAAAACACGTAGAATCTCTAGACCACTGTCAAAGCTCCAAAAATTTGAACCAAGAACTTATCATGACATCATGATCATACCATCTCCCTTAAGAGATTTCACACTCCAAGTGACCTTACCATGGTCTTTAAGATAAATTCCTCATGCCAAAACTCTAATGCACAAGCACTTGAGTATAACATGACATGAAACAAATCTAAACCAACATCACCTATCAAGCAACACCAAAACCTTAGCCAAAGACTCCAAATGTCCTCCATGGTTCCAAGATGTTACACATCCTCAAATAGTTTCCATGCAAATCCAAAAGAACCCTTATGTAGAAACAATATCTAAGAGTCCCTCCTAGTAACATCTGCAACACTAAATAAGATCATTCAACACTAAGTGATGAATCCAAAGTCACTACTAAAGCTCCCACTAAACCATGACACCTGAGCTCTCCAAGCATTATGAATTTTTTTTTTCTAATTTGAAAAACCTCTAGGTCCACTCAACAACATGTCCATCTAACAACAATACCAAGCGGAACCAAGATCTCCAAACCTAGTAGACAAAACCATCATTGTCAAAAGGAAACACAAACCAGTGTAACCAAGCTATCCATGACATTATGATACACATGCTATATGTCCCCATAGCTGACTATTTAGGACTCTACATCATCCATCCTCTTATCTCAAAATAACCACAAAAATGCACAAGTGACCACAAATAAGGCCAGCTAACAAGTTTGCACCAACTCCAAATCAACCTTGTGGATATAGACAATCCACTTCTGAGTTGTCCCAAAAAAAACATGTAGGTAAAGATAGCCCATAACATTACACAACCCATAGATTCATTCAACAAAAACATGCAAAACCTATCATCGCATCAGAAACTACAAAACTAAGATCTCAAAGAGAATTTACCATGTAGACAACATGACTCAAACACCAGATCAAGTTCAAACCTGATTTTCCAATCATGTCCACAACAAGAACCATAGTCTAAGAAACCACCAAGCATCAACATAAGAATGTTGAGTGACTAATCATGTATGAACACTCCTATATAAATATGTAATCACATCCCCTCACACCATGCATGAAGCATGCATGTAGAACTGCAACTATCTCATCCAACACCGCCCCCAACAAGCCAAGGTCTAGAAAATAGTTTAACATCAACTCCACAAAACTAAAAGTTTTCTTGAACATGTAAAACTTGCAAAAGTATTATTTTTGAGAACACCCATGCACATACATATCCACTTCACATGTAAAACACCATAACGGTTAAACCATAAATTGGATTATCATGAATATACATACCCATAGATTCTTTAAATTGGAATCTATAAACCCCTCAAATCTAAAGAACATGAATCTAAGCAATGCAACTACAACACATCCTTGAAAATAAATATTAGTACAGGAATGGGTGAAACCACAAAAGTGGTTTACAATTCGAGTGAGGAAAGAAAACTTCCAAAAAACTCACCCATGCAAAAAAAAATCATTTTGAGGGGTTTGAGCGAACTCAAGGTTTGAACAAACCCAAAAAGGGTTTGATAGAACTAGGGTTCGAGTGAACCCCTTTGCATGTGGGAACCCACATTTCCCATTGTGGAAAGGGGGTTTGCTCGAATCCCCCTTTTCCCACCTTCCCACCCTCTGACACAAAAAGACTCCAGATTTTCGCCCTTCGAAGCTCAAGTTGAGGATGAAAATGGAGGAGACTTCACAAACCCAACTAGAAGATGGTAGTCCTCAAAATGAGATATCCGATGAATATAATTTTAATAAGTTTTGGTTTTATTATGTATGTGTTTTTTTAGTTTGATTAAACATAGGTTTTCCATCGAAAATAAAGTTCTTTGTTCTGTACATGTGGAAAAATAACAGATTATCAAAATAAAATTTTAAAAAATATGTTCAGGTTGGGTACTGATGTCTTTGACCTATTAAATTTATTTTTTTGAATTTTGATACATACAGAAAAAGTAATGTTGTATATAGTCCGCCTATGTTAGAATTGTAATTTTTTTGACTTCAAAACTTGATTAAGGAAAAAATATTCAATAAAAAACTATAAAACCAAATGAAAGTGCTAGATATCATAGTTACAAATCTAAATTCAAAAAAAAAAAAAATTTATCCTTCATACAAAAAACGTTATGTTGTATACAGTGAGTGTCACTCCTTAAAAATGTTATTTGAAAAAAAAAAAATAGTTTTCGAAGGAGATGGAAAAATAAGTGCAATTTGATTCCAAAAAAAATGAAAGAATATATTTAGAATCTATAAACAAAACATCACAAATCACTCATTTTCATCATCTTCAAATTCCTCATGGTTTAGTTGCTATAGGAGCCTGAAACTGAAGATTTACCTAAAAAATTTAGTTCAGTGTCTAGTTTTCCTAAAAATTGTAAACCAGTATTGTGGGATCACCCGAACTCTAGGACCATATCATTCCAACTCCAAAACCACCAACTTGCACATGCATTTGAGATAGAGACAGGCTATTTGATGTAGGAGCATCCAGTGGTGTAAGGGCAATCCTACATCACCCAAAAATATCTTTACTTGCATTTAGCTTTTTGTAGATTTTTTTGCATTATTGGATACCCTTTTCGTCGAAAAAGAAGTTCCAACTTTCAGAACTACTTTTCTTCTTTTTCTGCTCAACTGCTATTTTTAGCAGGTGTGAATTTGAAGGCGTGAGGAGACAAAAATTTAAGGGAAGCTTCTGGACAGAAAAATAAACACTTTGGTGAAAGAATCGGGATAAGATCATTCCTGGTTCAAAAGTTATTTAAGTTTCAGTTTCTACTTTTTGCCCTATAAAATCTTCAAAGCTAATTTTGAGGTACTTAAAGGCTCCGGATGGGCCCAAAAATTGTCGGAAAACGAAAGTGGTTAGCCTATAGGCCCCACTTTCTAACTTCATTTTCGCAAGAGCTTTCCGAAAAGGTATTATGATTGAAGACCCGACGGTTATATCTTAAGTTAGGGCTTCTAGAAGTTGGTGCATAATTAGAATGTGGTTTTTGGCTCCAAATGGAGAAAGGGGCTATTTATGGGCTAGTTTCTGATTTTTGTGAGTTGTTTTTGGGGGAATGAAGACCGCATCTTGTGAAAAGGGGAATTTTTGTAGTTTTCTGTAATTTGCATGTATTGCAAAACTCGAGGATTTGAGATCCTCTGCATGTAAGAATTTCATTATTTTTAATATAATAAGATTCTCTGGTTTTGTGAGTGGATTTTTGTGACTCGGGTTGGCACCCTCATCACTATTTTAGAAGCTTCCAGACCATCCAATGATAAACTCTATAGCCTACATACAACCGAGGTACCATAAAAACTATGCCTTCCAATACCAGGAAAAAAACCCAACATAAGCACATTACTCCATGATTGAACAATAACCCAAACATCTCCATATCACTAGGAAGCCTCTCACGCAAAAATCCAATATAAAAGTTGTGTTGCCACAAAACCATAGAGAGAATAATATTCCACCCCATTCATGAGGGTTATACCACTGCCAACTCACAAGCTTCAGGTCACATCAATTCAATATGACCAACTCAAGTTTCTCCATCTTCCATACTATGTGCTGTCTCTTGGAACTCAAACAAAAGAGCAAGAATTTCTACTCACCAAAGGATCAATCCATCAGTTGATTCCTCCAAATTTCCTCAAGCCTGCTACACTAAGAAATATTTACAGAAGGAATGCCCAAAACCAGAAACACTAGGAATTCTTTCATGCATCAACATGCAAGCACATACAAGCCACACGCAAGTCCATGCAAGTACATGAAACTCACAAACCTACACATGCAAGAAAAAAAATCGTGGAAGAAGGCTTTGATACCACTTATTGGGAAATTTTGGTCATCTTAGGAAGAAACATCCAAGATCAGTAGTGCCTTTGGTAGCTTTTATTTAATCAAATTTCCTCAAAGACACAAACTACTATGCCACAAAGTATAATCATACATAGTTCATTTCCAACATTGACCCTTAGAGAAAAGTTAATACTAATTAAACCAGTTCCAAATAAAACCATTAAACAAATTCAACAACTAGAATTAACAAACATGAAAGAGAAAATAAACTATAGGAACACACAAATTTTGCATGGCGAAAACCCTTTCAGGTAAAAAAAACCCCACACTCCAAAATCCCAAATCGCCATTGTATTATTCAACAACAAAAGTACAGTTACAAATACAATTACAGGCTCTAAGCCTTTATAGGAGATTTACAACTTATTCCATTCTGGAGAGAATTTGATAGCATAACCCCTATTTTGTTTCCCTCTCACTCACCATTGTAGAACGTTCAAAATTTTATAACATTCATTCCCAACCAATACTAAATAGTTCAGTTCAACTTCCAATGAGCAACTAAATGGTTAAGAGTATTCCATACAATTAAATAAATATTGAACAATCAACTGATCCATCTGCTTCACAACAACCATGTGAAGTGAATAATATATCACCATATCGATGGGACATCTTATCACCTCTCACTAATACAAGATAATCACTTTGATTTTCATTGTATCGGTCCATGTATTCCCCACTTTAACATTATTACCGAGTCAACCTCATTGCCAATCGGGTCCCACCAAGACATTCTACACAAGTCACCAATTCAACCATAGCCATATTAGGGAGACATCATATCATCTCCCTTTGATGTAAGCAAGTCCCAATGATGTACACTTCACAACTTCATGTCTATCAGCTCATCAATGAGACAAGGTTGAAGGTCCCATCGAAGTCCATGAGTCCCACCAATAGAAGTCATTGGTCCATCAAGTAGACCACCTTTAGATTCTTGCCGATGAAGTAACATCCCTCTGATGTAAGCCTATTTTCTTGTCGAAGAGACCCAACTAAGGATCCCACCAATGTCCCCAAGTCCCATCGATGAAGGGTGATTGGTCCATTAGGGAAATGGACTTTAAAGTCCCACTGAAGTAGCCACGTCCCACCCATGAATTCAAACTATTAAAGATTTTACAAACTTCACAACCTGTGACTCATAGTTTAGAAGTTCCAAATTTTCATGATCCACCAACAACAAAGAAATGGCTATGTCACTCAAAAACCAAACTTCAGAACTTCTATCATAGGTTATGAATTTTTCAAACCCCGCGACATTCCAATAACAAAGAGAACCTAAAAATCGCTAAGTTGGGCTGTTATGAAACTTTAGAACCCCAAGACTTAAGTCAGGAAAACTTGAAATCCAACAACTTAACTAACAAACAATTTCCCACCAACATGATTTCAATCAGACTAGCAGCTTTATCCTAGTGATATTTAACTATTTCTTCAACAATACAAAGTCCTGAACATCAGTATGTTTGAGGCACCATTTCTCAACAGGGGTCCTATAGATCGATAAGACTAGGGAGAGGAGATTGCAACACTCCAAATCTAGTAAATACAAGGACTTAGGTAGGGACCGGGCAAGCTTAAATAAAGACTTCCATTTTACCATTTCATCCAAAAGGAGCACACCCAAGCAAGAAAAAGAAAAGGAAAGAAAGGAAAAGTAGGAAAAAAAGGGGTTCCACACTATTCCAAGAAGAAAAATGGGGTGTGTTGTGAGACCACATAATAGGTAGACTTAAATAACCCACTCACCATGGAGGAGGTCTTCGATAAGGCCACCAAACAAGAACAAAAGTTGCAACAACTGTCCAATTTTTGAAAAAATAGATTCCAAGTTTTAGTTCAGGAATAAGAAATTTCGAAAGGAGACAAACCCTAGAAGATCAAGACTCTGAAGTGAGGAAGTGATTCATAATAAAAAGCATAGGGTAGTAGTAGCAAAATGAATAAGAAGGCCAACAACAATAAAGGAGACTTTGATGATAAGAAAAGAGCTCCAAGGAGGATAGGTCGACAGGTTTAAAAGGGCCTTGTGATGGTTTCTACACTTGTGGATTCAATCATTATGCCTCTAGTTTCCCACAATGTTAAAAGGCATAAAAGGAATGAAATCAACATTAGATCCATGTGATGACAGATGATAGGCAAGTTGGATATCAAGCCTCATCAATCCAGCTGTTTGGTAAGCTTTGTGGAAACCCCGTTTCTATTTTGATTGATACTGGAGCTACTAAATGGTTTATTAACCCAAGAATTATTTCTAGTATATCCATTAGACCTAGACATGTGGCCAATTATTGGAGAGTCCAATATGGAAATCGAGCAGAGCAAAGGGTGGACTCATATCTCTATAGAGATGAGTTAGAGCTTCCTAGTTTTCTGACTCAAGTAAACCTTTATGAGTCACCTTTAGGATCTTATGATGTAATATAGGGAATTAAATGGTTGATAGAGCACAAGTCCTTTGTAAACTATGAGGATAAGATGGTGAATTGTTTTGATGACTATGTAAATTCGGTTGAGATTCATGGAATCCAAAGACCACTAAAGCTTAGGAAAATCTAGGCTATATAGCTAGGGCTCAAAGGAAGGGGTGTACCATCTATACAGTACAAGTTAGCGAACCTAAAAATATGAAGCCTTATTTGTATGATTACCCCATTCTCAAGGAATTCCAAGATGCATTCCTTGAAGAATTGATAGAACTACCTCCCAAGTGAGAATTTTATTTTTCTATTGATCTAGTATTGGGAGCCACACCTTAGTCTAAAGCCCCATACAAGATGACTATCACTTATTTATTCAAACTGAAGGCCCAATTGTAGAAACTATTGAGCAAAGGGCTTATTCAACCTAGTGTGTCACATTGGGGTGCACCCGTTATCTTTGTTAAGAAGAAGGATGGAACTTTGCATCTTTGTATAGACTATCAGATTTTGAACAAGGCAACCATCAAGAATAGATACCCTCTTCCAAGGATTAAAGAGATATTCAATCAGATGAAGGGAGAAACCATGTTCTCTAAAATATATCTTAGATCCAATTATCACTAGCTAAGAATAAAAGAAGAGGACATTCCTAAGTCTAATTTTCAGATTTGGTATGGACACTACGAGTTCATGGTGGTACCTTTTGGCTTAACCAATGTACCAAAAAATTTCATGAATGTCATGAATACTTTATTTATAAATTTCTTAGATGAATTTTTCTTGATCTTTTTTGATGATATCCCGATTTATTCCAAGTCCATTAAGGATCATGATAAACATTTGAGGATATTCTTATAGTGTCTCAGAGAAAAGAATATTTTTGGAAAGCTATGCAAGTGCTCATTTTAATAGGATAGGGTGCATTACCTTGGTCACAACATATCGACAGAAGGAGTCTCTATAGATCTCAAAAATATTTAGGCAATAGTAGAATGGCCAGAACCTCAGAGTGTGACTTAAGTGTGAAGCTTTGTGGGACTAGCAGGATACTACAAAAAGTATGTACAAGGATATTCTCAGATTGCATCCTCAATCACATCTATTCAAAGGAAAGGGAAAAAGTTTAAATTCTTAGAGAAGTGTGAGCAATATTTTCAACTCTTGAAGGAGATACTCACTACCACCCCATTTTTTTCTATACTTGATCCGAATGGTCAATTTACAGTGCTCACATATGCTTCGAGAGATAGTGTAGGAGTTGTATTAATGTAATATGGGAAAGTGGTGGAATATGAGTCAAGGAAGCTTAAATAGAATGAAAAAAACTATACAACACATGATTTATAATTGGATACAATAGTACATGCCTTGTAGATGTGGAGGCATTATCTATTGGGGAAGCCATTTGAGCTGAAAAAACATAATCTTGGATTGAGATATATCTTCACCCAACAAAATCTCAATGGAGGTCAGTGAAGATGGTTGTAATTCCTTTGTGAGTATGGTTTGGAATTGAGTATATTAAATGAAAAGAGAATAGAGAAGCTAATGCTCTTAGTTGAAGTAGACATTTGGTAGCTATGACCTTGACAAGGTTGAATCTAAGGTAGCAAGTGATGCAACACTTGCAAGTGGATGACCATTATGAAAAGGTTAAGAAATATCTTCAAGTGAACCCTTTAGACAATCGATGTGATGGGTATGAAATTGAACCATCTATGGAATCCTAAGATACTAGAGGAGAATGTATATTCCAGATTCTGGAGAACTTAGAATGGTGGTCTTGGAGGAAATCCACAATGCACCATATTTAGGACACCCCAGAGTTGTCAAGATTATTACGGAATTTAAATCTTCATATTTGTGGCCTAAGCTTGAGAAGGATGTAGTCAAGTATGTAGCTAGATTCTTGGAATTTCAGTGAGTCAAGGCTGAACATGTGAATCTAGTAGGGCTTCTTTATCCTCATGATATACTTGAGTACAAGTGGCAAGTGATTAGTATAGACTTTATTTAGGGGCTGCCATTGAGAAAATGCAAGCATGGTGTCATCTTGTAGTCAACAAGTTAACAAAGGTGACATATTTGATTCTCAAGAACCTTAAGGATGAATCGTTGACGTTGGTAAATAAAATTATCCAAGATATCTTCCATTTGAATGGAGTTCTAGAGACTATCATACCCAATAGGGATACCTAGATGATGTCCATAGTTTGGAAAAATTTGAATGCAACTTTGGGAAGTAAGTTGAATTTTAGTGAACAACATATCATCCTCAAACCGACGGTCAAATAGAAAGAGTCAATCAGGTAGTAGAGGATCTCCTGAGAATGTATTGCATGGACCAATAGTGTAAGTGGGAAGAGCATCTACCTTTAGTAGAATTTTCATATAATAACTCTTTGCATGTGTCTTTAGGTATTGCACCTTTTGAGGCTCTTTATAGGTGAAAGTATCATAAACCTATTAGTTGGGATAAGTTGGAAGAAAGGATTATAATGGGTCCTGAAATACTCAAGTAGATGAAAGAGTACATGAAACTCATCAAGGAAATACTGGAGGAACCAGGAGATAGATAGAAATGTTATGTAGAGAAGAATAAAACCCTCACATAGTTCTTAGAGGGGGATAAATTCTTTTTGAGAGAAGCCACAAAGAAGCTCCATTAGTTTTGGAAAGTCTTCCAAGTTAGCCCCTAAATATGTGGGACCCTTTGATGTGATAGAAGTGATTAACCTAGTTGCATACTGAATTTCTCTACCATCTTCTCTAGCCTGACTCCATACTGTATTTCATTTTTCTTTGCTTAAGCCATATCATCATCTCATATACTTGACTAACATTCTTTACAGGTGTAGGATCTAGGAGTGGTGCTGGCAGAGCCCATTAGAATTTTGGATAGACAAAACATCAAGTTGAAAAATAGAGACATTGTCCAATATAAAGTTCAATGGGACCAATATTCTAAGGACAATGCTACTTGGGAGGATTGAGAGGAAATCGAACACTCATTTCCTCATTTGATTTTTAGATAGACTCTTAGTGATCATCAAGATACTATTGCTCTAGAACTTTGGGTTTGCATATTTTGGCTTGAATAACAATATGATTAAATTTTGAAAAACACATTTAACTCAGTGTTGTCTAATAAGACATAAAGAAGATGTATCTTACAAGTGGGGAAGGATATCATGTCTCAAAATTTTGCTAGCATTTAATCAATGTTAAGTTATTTGAATATTTATGAAAAATGAAATTTATCAGTTTGATTTGTGATAAATTTGAGATTTCAGTGTCATTTGAAATATATGTATATTCATATGATGGAATACAATAGATGAATGTTTTGATATGAAATGGAATTATTTTGTTTCAAGTAATTAGTTACTGATGAATCTCTGCAAGTGCAAGTGTGCAAAATACAAGAATAGGTTAAAGAGCAAGAAAATGGTTGAGGTAGGAGTGCTTAGCCAGATGAAAAATCATAAGCAAGATTGGAATCTAGGATGTGTACACACCACTAAAAATAATAAATTTTGCATTCAAAATTTTAATATGGTAGAAATCACTCTTTGTGCAAAATGGACTAATGGATAAAAAAGTAAGTTTGTGGAAAAGCTATTTATTTGATTTATTTTCTATCTTACTTATTAATGATATTGTATTTGAAATGAGAAATAAAACACTAGTACATGGAATGTTCTTGTCTATATTTTGAATTCAAAAAATAAAACAAGACACAAAGTTTTTGCTTTGATTTCCAGCTAAATAGGAAATACCCAAAACTCTAAAATGCGGAATAACAAACAAGAGGAGACATGCAATATTTTCCTTCTTCTATTAACTGAGCTGGAAATGAAAATACATAAAACATGAAACTTCAAACAAACTGTAAAATACCTATTAAAAACTTTTTGGGAGCTATCAACTGCTCAACCAGTTCATAAACAATTAAGAGCTATTTAGCGTTCATTGTCAAAACTTGATTGGAACTATCTGCTGTTCCTGACAAACACTGAGTGATCAGGAGTGGTTTTTGCTCACTACAAACACTCTACAAAATGTTCTAAGAACATTCTTTGTTGCTGCTGGAACTTTTCTTTTGTTGCAAATCACTTGCTTTTGCAAAAACTGACTTCTTCCAAATTCTCCAACTGACAGAATAAAATTGCCTTCATTCCTTTTGTATTTCTCAAAACATTCCCTCTAAAATTTGAAATTACCTACCAACATTAAATGCCAAATTCAAAATCATCTACCTCATTCAATTCTAAGCAGTTAGGAGCTGCAAGGATGAAGATCCCAAAACTGTCAAGGAGAAAATAACTCTTGACAGGTAGGTGGCAACGACAAGAGGCTCAGGGGCAAACAATAAATTCCAACACTCCCCCTTTTTCCTGAGCCAAAAAAACAACAAGATCAATCCTGATCTAAAAAAACAATGCCCAATCTGCTCCTTAGGCGCACAAAACTGTCAATGCTCAATGGCTTGGTGAATATGTCTGCTAGCTACTACTCAGACTTGCAAAAATCCATTTTAATTTCACCATCTTCAACCAATTCATGAATGAAATGATACCTAATTTCAATGTGCTTGCTTGTTCCATGAAACACAAGATTTTTTGTCAAAGCTATTGATGAAAAATTATCACAAAAGATCACTGTTCCATCCTCTTGTTCTTCTCTCAAATTTGCCAAGATTCTTCTTAGCCAAATAGCCTGACATGTTGCTGCATTTGCTGCTATATACTCAACTTCAGCTATTGATAGGGAAACAATAGGTTGCCTCTTAGAATCCCATGATATAGCACCCAAATCCAAATGAAACACATAGCCTGAAGTGCTCTTCCTATCATCCAAACTTCCTGCCCAATCAATGCCAGTGTAACCAACTAGACTATACTCTTTTGCTGTTGTGTACAACATGCCATATCCTTTGGTACCATTCACATACCTTAAGATTCTCTTACTCGCTTGCCAATGGGTGTCTCTCAGAGTCTCCATGAATCTAGAAATCAGACTCACTCCATGCATTATATCCGGCCTAGTTACAGTCAAATACATCAAGCTTCCAACCAAACTTTTATACATGGTTGGATCCATATTGCTGCTGCAATCTTCCTTGCTCAACTTACAACCTATGGCTATTGGTGTTGGGGCAGACTTGCATTCAAGCATCCTAAATCTCTTCAAGATCTCATTTGCATACTTTTCTTGAGAGATAAAAATACAATCATGCATTTATTTTACTTCTATGCCTAGAAAATAACTCAAGAGACCTAAATCTGTCATTTCAAATTATCTTTTCATGGCCTCTTTAAAATCAAAAATGAGGAAATCATCATCCCTAATAAAAACAAGATCATCTACATACAAAAAAACAATCAAAATATTACCATTTTCTACCTTGATGTAAAGAGTGGACTCACCATCGCTTTTGCTAAAGCCATTTCTCATCAAATATGAGTCAATCCTGCTATAGCATGCTCGTGGAGCTTGCTTCAACCCATAAAGAGCCTTCTTCAGCCTATACACCTTGTGTTATTCACCTAGAACTTCATATCCAAAAGGCCGCTCCACATAAACTTCTTCTTTCAACACTCCATTTAAGAAGGTGGACTTCACGTCCATGTGAAATACCTTCCATTTGTGCTGGGATGCAATTGCTATGATTTCCTGCATGGTTTACATCCTTGCAATAGGGGCATATGTCTCATCATAATCTCTCCCAAACTGCTATTTGTACCCCTTGACAACTAATCATGCCTTGTGCCAATCTATTCTTCCTTCGACATTGCTCTTGGTCTTGTAGACCCATTTTACTCCAATAACTTACTTTTTTGGAGGCAAATCAGTTAAGTCCCATGTGTTGTTCCTTTCTATTGCATCTATCTCCTCATCCATGGCCTCACACCATTTATCCTCTTTAACAACTTCTTTAAAATAAATCGGATCACTATGAGAAAACAATGCAAAATTTATGTTCTCATCAAATTTTTCATCATAACTTTCATCTTGGTAGATATCCCTTAGACTCTTGGTCTTTCTTGGCATTAAGGAGGCGAGGGTAGGGTCTAAACTCTCACTAAGTCTACTGTTCTGCTGAACAGGCTGGGTTCGAAGTGATCGGGAGCGATTAGGAACTATTTCTACGACCCATTCTCTAGCTGTCTATGGCTGCTTGCCTTTCTGTCTGTTTGGATCAGGAACTATTATGACTGATCGGGAGCGATTTCTAAAATTTTTAGTAGCTCGTACGGAGCTATTAGGACCAACTGTTGGCTCCACCAAATCATCATTCTTTACTTCCTATTCCTTTTCTTCAACATTAGGAATATTTAGGAGCGATCGAGAGTGATTTTTCCATCCCATGATTGATCTTCTAAGAACTCCACATCTCTTCTGATAACAATTTTCTTGTTGAGTGGATTATACAGCCTGTAGGCTTTTGACTCTAAACAATAACGCGTGGAAAATGCACTTCGCTCCCTTGTCATCCAATTTTTGGATTTTTTCCTTAGGCACGTGTGCATAAGCCACACAATCGAACACTCTTAAGTGCTCAACTGTCCATCTACATTTTTTCCATGCCTCTTGAGGTATCTTGTCATGGACTACCTTTGTTGGACTTCTATTAATCAAATAAATAGTTGTTGCTACAGCCTCTCCCCAATATTCAGTTGTGAGTCCCTTTGCTTTCATCATGCTCCTTCCCATCTCCATGATGGTCCTATTCTTCCTTTCAGCCACTCCATTTTGCTGTGGAGTATCATTGGCTATAAGCTCCTTCTTGATGCCATTTTGCCTACAAAAATTCACAAATTGATTGGAGGTATACTCTCCTCCTCTATCTGACCTTAGGACCTTAATGAAGTGTCCACTCTCCTTTTCAGCCTCGGCCTTAAACAATAAAAACTTATCAAATGCATCAGACTTATGCTACAAAAAATAAACCCATGTCCTATGACTAAAATCATCAATGAAGGTCATAGAAAATATGTTATTACCAATAGACGTGATTTGCATAGGGCCTACCAAATCCATGTGCACCAACTCCAACGGTGCTCTTGCCCTTGTAGAGTTGCCCGATTGAAAGGGCTTCCTATGTTGCTTGCCCAAAATGCAAGCCTCACATCTAACATTAGGCTCTACTATACTTGGAAAACCATCAACCATTCTATTCTTAGACAAAATACTCAGACTAGCAAAGCCTAAGTGTCCATACCTGAGATGCCATAGCTCGGAGGGGTCTTCAATGGTGCTCTTGAGGGCTGCATGTTGTACTGCTATACATTTTCCATCCATGAGAGGTGCAACAATGGACTGAGATGAGAAGCACGTCTCAATATTCAAAGGAAACATCTGGTTCTTTTTCATTACAACTGCTACAAACACCTTCGTCCTCTCATTCTTATCATAGATGACGCATTGGCCCTTCTCCATCAACACTTTGTATCCATTTTGGATCAGCTGTCCAATAGTCATGAGGTTATGCTTTAACCCTGATGCAAAGAACAAATTTTGAACCTCCTTCTTCTCACCTTGCTTGTGCAAATCATGATAGATCCTTTTCCATTCATAGGAACTACTCCATTGTTCCCCATTCTAATTTCTTATTTAACATTTTTATCAATGAAAAAAAATAAACTTTCATTACCATTCATGTGGTTGCTGCAACCGCTATCCAAATACCAGACTTTGGGGCTGCCTTCTTCACCAACATTGCACATAATGAAGGCTGTGGATTGATTGCCTTCAACCACATTTGAATCAACCACATTAGCATTCTATTTTTGCTGATTACCATGCTTTTTCTAGCACTCACTCACATAATGTCCAAACTTGTGACAGTAATAGCACTCCACGTTGCTCTTATCACTTCTCCCATTCGAACTTTTTTTCTTCATGCTTCTTCGGGAGTTTTTTTGAGAGCTGCTCGCTCCTTCTTGGCTGATTGCTCATCCCAAGCTTTCTCCTCCAACATTTCCTTGATCAGATCTGACTCTACCTCTTCGGGAGCCATTTCTACCTCTCCCCCTGCCTCTTGCATTTGACTAAGCTTTGAAAGCTTGCTCTTGGGAAGAAGTAGTAGACCTTTTTAAGTGATGCTCATGGGTATGAAGAGAACCCATTAATTCATCCACTGTCAAATTAGAAAGGTCCTTCACCACTTCAATAGCAATGACAAGTGGATCATACCTCATGGGTAGACATCTAAGGAGTTTTTCAATAATCTTCTACTCCTCTATCACTTCTCCATTTGTTCTCAACTAGTTTAACAAACCCAAGAACCTTGTTTGAAAGTCTGCAATAGACTCACTTTCCTTCATTTCAATAAATTTGAACTCTCTTTGAAGTAACTAGAGCTTCACACCTCTGACTTTATCAGTCCCTTTGTAACTGGTCTGAAGGATTTCCCAAGCTTCTTTTGCATACTCAGCTACTGCTATTCTAGAAAAAATGGCCTATGTCAAGGCTGCTTTGATCAATCTCAAAGATTTTGCATCCTTCTTTCTCTGCTCCTTTAATTGGATCTTCTAATTATTTGTGAGAGCTGCAAATGCAGCTGGGTCAGTGATATCCATGAACCCATTTATGAGAAAATCCCACAAATCATTGGCCACCATGATGGTCTTCATCTTCTTGTCCCATACATCATAGTTCTGTCCATTAAAGGACATTGGTTCCTGCCAACTCTTTGCTTCATCTCCAGCCATGTCTCCTATTACAAAAACTCAACACCCAGAAAAAAAATGCCCAAACTCATAAGGAAATGGGGCCTATGGCTTTGATACCATGTCTAGATTTTGAATTCAAAAATAAAACAAGACACAGAGCTACTGCTCTGATTTCCAGCTAAACTGGAAATACCCAAAACTCTAAAATGCGGAATAAAAAACAAGAGGAGACATGCAATATTTTCCTTCTTTTATTAACTAAGATGGAAATGACAATACATAAAATATGAAACTTCAAACAAACTGTAAACTACCTATTACAAACTTTCTGGGAGCTATCAACTGCTCAACCAGTTCATAAAAAATCAAGAGCTGTTTAGAGCTCACTGTCAAAACTTGACTGGAACTATCTACTGTTCCTGACAAACACTAAGTGATTAGGAGCAGTTTCTACTCACTGCAAACACTCTGCAAAATGTTCTAAGAACATTCTTTTTTGCTGTTGCAACTTTTCTTTTGCTACAAATCACTTGCTTTTGCAAAAACTGACTTCTTCCAAATTCTCCAACTGACAGAATAAAACTGCCTTCATTCCTTTTGTCTTTCTCAAAACATTCCCTCTAAAATTTGAAATTACCTACCAGCATTAAATTCCAAATTCAAAATCATCTACCTCATTCAATTCTAAGCAATCGGGAGCTACAAGGATGAAGATCCCAAAACTGGCAAGGAGAAAATAGCTCCTAATAGGTAGGGGCAAACAACAAATTCCAATAGTTCTTGCTTATGTAAATGCATATATGAAATAAAATTTACATTTAGAAGAATATTTGAATAAAAAGTTGTATATGTATGTGTGTAAGGATTATGATGTTATTTTAAATATGAATTAACTTCAAGATGATATTCATTTAAATCCAAATTTGAAATTTATATTTCAAAATTGAATGGAAGGTCACCCATAACCCCCAAATCAGAAAGAAAATCTAAGTGTAAGGAGTGGGGGGCGACTACCATTATCAAGCTTTACAATTTGGGAGAAAATGCAGAACTAGTGCATGTAAGAAAAATCATGCAGAAAGGAAAAAGAGAAGGAGAACTTGAATACACACAGTGGGTGAAAACTTGGTCTAAAAAATAGGGAAAAGAAAGGTCGATTAGGTTGGAAAGAGAAGGAAAATTTTTATCCTTAGATTTCTAGAAATCTCCATCGCCTTGGTCGATTTGGGTGCCTTATTAGTGGCAATATTGACTCATTTAGAATGTTTCTATTGTTTTTTTCTTTTATCATTTCATTGAATTCTATTAACTCTTTCTTTTGAAATCATAATTTGAAGAAATGTGTTTTATTTTTCTAGGCTCTATATTCGATCCTTGGCCTTGCATATGTTAGGCATGCCTTGGTAGCATCGACCCCTAATATTCTTTAGCTGATACCATGGGTTTGCTTAATCCTTGGGCACTACTTCACAATGAGATGTATAATCATCATTTACTCTATCAATGGGACAAAAGCAAGGTCATTTCAAACCTTGCATGAAAATTCATGTGTGAAGGGTTTTAATTTGAACCCTTATTTATTCAAATGAAGTCGTAAAATGGCTAATCAGTGCATTTGACATTAACTATGTAACATTGTTTCGATCGGGTGATGTCCAACCTGCATTTGATCCATACTATCATATTGTTAGTGTCAAATGACTTTCATCATTTTATTGATTAGTTATAGATTCGAAAGTGTAGACATGGAAAATGTACAAATTCATTTTGGCACACCTGATCCCGATTTACTAACAACATTTCCTCCTAGATCACGTTCTCAACATTCTATCCCTTAACTTGATAAATCATTAGTTATTGAATTAAGTCTTCTCTTTTCAATGATTAAATTAATCAATTTAATTTAATCAACCTTGCATTGTTGTTTAATTAAATAAATCTTTTTATTTGATTAAATTCTCTAAAGTCCTCTTATTAAATTAAATGAATTAAACCTTATTTGATTTAATTTAACACATTCCTCCTTTATTAAATAAATCAAATCATTTATTTAATGAATCATTTCCACTCAATTTCTAACTTAAATCAATTCATAAATCTAATTCTAAATTGTCACATCACCTAATTCTTCATTAAGTTAATCAAATCCATGTTTAACTTAATCCTTCTCACTAAAATCTTCTAGAGAATGCAACATGCACAATAAATCAATTACTTTGATTTATTAAATCCCCTATTTTCTCTCACAAGGCATCAAAAAGGGAATATTCCTCTTTTGAATTCAAAAAGTCCAAGTGGACTTGGTCCTTCCAACAAGGCATTAAAATCCTCTTACATGTCCTTGACCTTGAGCCAAGTGACAATAACTCCATTCCTTTTCCCTCTTCAACATGTCATTTCTCAAGTTTGAAATGCCACCTAATTGTATTTATTGGCACATTGGCCAAAACTTGCACATTCCTGATCCAATCACATGTGGACAAGTGGCACAATTCCATTTGATGATCTTTGATCCCACATTGCTCAAACTCACTCTTCTTCCAATCTTTGAAATCTATAAATTGGAGACTCTTCTCCTCAATCTTCATCCACAACTCATATGAAAAGTTACTCTCTACAATTGAGAACTAATTTTGTCCACTTCAACCAAGCATTCACAACATTTCATATTTTGTATCAAGGTTATGCTCAAATCTCTTTGGAGATTTGACCATTTCTCTCATTCAATCAAGCATTGCAATTAGGAATTGGGAAAGGGCCAATTGCAACACATCATTGGCACCAATTCCCCCATAAGATCTTTAACCCATTTGCTTAATTAGGATTTCATTCAAGTTCTTGTTTCATGTTCTTCATTTTTCCTAATTTTAGCTTAATAGGTGGATTTTATGGGGAATTCCTCAAATCTTTACATGCATTCTTGAACTAACACTAACAATGTTTGACTTCTTTGTGCATTTGCAGGTTTAGGGTTTCACATTTGACACATTTTTATTTCAAAATTCTGAGGTTTTTTCACATTTTTTAGTCATATACAGGAAACTGCACCGCGGACCAGACACGCAGTGCTGTATTGCACTACGGACTCATATGCGGCACTATATTGCACCGCACCTCCCGAAGCCCGCGACACCATATAGCACCGCAACAGCTTCCCACACTCCAAATTTCAAGTTTTGCCAAACACTGTCGCATCCAAACTCCACCACGTGTGATACTCCGCCACACCCATGGTCTTTGTTTCTGCAGAGCACCATAGCCAGTCGACCACGAGACGATGTATAGTACCGTGTCTATTTTTAAGCAGCACCACACCTGCTAAGGAGCACCGCATTTGCTAAACTCCGCCACGGGATCAGTCTAGATGGAGGCAAAGGGAGAAGTTCATAATCACGTTACATTCACAAACCCAAAGTGTTTCTAAACACTAAAAGTGTTCTTTAACACTTCTTGAGAAATTTTTTTAAGTCTTTGGCCTTAGGAAAAAATAACTTTATTTTGGGCTTTAAAAAATGTTTAAATTTTTATGTTCATTTTGTGCAAAGTGTTTCTAAACACTTAAGTGTTCTTCAACACTTCTTGAAAATTTGTTAAAATCTTTGACCTTAGGCTACTAATTTTTCATTGGGATCTAAAAAGAACGAACAAACTTTGTTTTTTAAAAGTTACCAAGGGGCTAAAAAGAATTTTAGACACTTACTAGTTTTCAATTTGGATTTAAAATTGGACAAGGCAAACTTCACATTTCGTTTTGGTGCTTCTAAAATGAACTCATCATTGCTTTGAAGGTTAAAATTGAACATGTTTCTTTTATGTTTTGCAAACTTTTTAACAAATTAATATCATTAAAATGCGTATGTGCTTCTCTTGTGCTTTATAGTGATCTTGAGAATCAAAAGCATTTTAGTGATATTAACTTGTCGAAAAGATTGCCTCCACATTTGATTTGGGCACTTAAAATTGAACAAAACATGCGAGTGTGAGCATGATATATTGCAGAGGTTGTCCCCTTTGTTTTTCAACAAGGGTTGTGTGAACGACGGAATATGTTAGCTCACTTTTGTTAACTTAGAGGGCTTGCCTTATGGGAAAAAGTAATCACCCAAGGGAACAACCCAACCGGGAACACGCTAAAGCCAAGCGACTTCCACCTAGGATATAAGTGTGGATATTGGAACAAAGGCCAATATCACGAGGATTATTCTGACGAGATGGACAGCAATGCACTCTCACCGATGTTGGATAATCCACCATGAACGGAATTCCTGAATTAGAACCCTTTGTTTAGAAAAAGGCCAAAACCTTGTCTATCTTGTTGGTGCAAAAGGTTATGTCCTTTGAAGTCGCCCCATGTAACATGCGGTCTTGTTGTGGAAATGGAAAGTATGCCATGGGAGATTTATGGGTACTAATGCTTGGCTGACCCAAATAAGTGAGTGTTGTGGAGGGGAGCCAGTGTGGTCAAGCGTTTAGCCATTCACACAAGATATGCACAGCTGGATTTATCCAAGTGGGAACCCAATGAGGCATTGTCTCATCAACCTAGGAGTGTGAAAGTGCTTGGAAAAAACACATTGCTTGATCTTGAAAACATTTGGAAAACAAACATACATAGAAAATCTTAAAATTTCAAACACCTTGTGGGAAACAAATACCTATTGATGAACTTGCCCACTCTTGCTTTCCCTAGGAATCACATTCCTAGAGGTTTCTAAGTGTACAAATTATACCATCATTTGTTTCCAATAAGGATAAACATAAGGAACTTTTGCCCTATTTTTCTAGATTTCTGCATAAAGGACATTGTGGGATGAGAGGGAGAATGGGACATTAGACATATAGTTTGAAAACCTAAGCAAGCAAGTGTCTTGGATAAAAGGAACCTCATTTAAACCAAGATAAAGAGACCAATTGAATTACACATGTGTTGTTTCCAATGATTTGCCACAAGATTAAGATCCCAAAGCCAAAGTTCAAGAAAGTGAGTCTAAAAATCCGTGAGCAACGCCTTGAGATGCTCCTTGAAGTAAGGGAGAGACTTGTATACAATTTCTATGAAAAGGCCTCAAGGAACAATCCCGCATTGTACGCATTTTATTGCCAACAAAATCCTGAACTTTTCCAAAGGTTTACATTTCTCCAATAGGAAGTCAAGCATGTTCTTTAATACCAAGGTTTTGTAGAAAGAGTCACATCTAGGTTCAGATTCAAGATCAAATTTGTCATTTCCATTCATTCCTCCATCAAATCAAGTATCATTTCATCATCAAACCTTTCGAGAACTCTAGAAACAATCATCACGCTAAACTTAGAGGGCTAAATCAACATCATCATATCTTGGCTTAAACACACTTAGCCAAAATAGTCTTAAACCATTGAACAAATTTTCTTTGAGATAACACAACTTCTTAAAGTCTATTAGTTCTCAAACACATTGGCATAACACACTTTGTCAATTCATCCATTTTGTGCAAGTCCCCTTAGGATAACACAACTTCCTAAGGGAAACAACTTCACAACAATCTTATTTGACTTAACGCATCTAGTAAAATTATCACAATCAAATCAAATCAAAAGCCCTTACAAGTTTAGCACATACATTCAAAAGTTCTCCAAAGGTCTCACTCACTCATCCCATCCATTTAACCCATCACCATTATCACCATCTTCGATCTTTTAGCTTCCCTAGCTCTTCTCTTTTGGACCTAAAGGATTAGGATCGAACAAATCCCTATTTTTTATGGTCCAAACAAGATCTCAACACAAGAAGGACATGGAGAATATCAGAGAAATATTAGCTTCTATGGACATGAGTTATCTAAATACCAAAGTGAACCTAGTGGGATCAAGCAATCCCCCCAGCAACTCTCCCTTATCATCACAAAATCCTCAAGAGGAGAGTCATCAAGAGGATGACACAAGTGAAGACATGGGGATGACAACAAATGAAATCATGGAAATGGTTCAAAATATAGAGAACCACAAAGTTGTTAGTGGTATGTTCAAATACCTAAATATGATAGCAAGAGGAGGGGTCATACCCCCTCCCAACCTTAACACAAGCACTAGTACAGATGCATCTCCATTGTTCAACATCTTCCAAGAAGTACCTTGCACCACATCAGTCATCACACCAACCTCCCCGAATGTGAACAAGGGGAGTGCTATGTTCGAGGAATTACAAAAGCACCGCCTTGTGGCTAATAAAGAAGCAATTGTCACCCCCATACTAGCTACATCTATTCCAGAAAACCCATCTCATCCATACGTCCCACTCACATTTCATAATCCCGCTGGTTCATCCTCATTTCACGCCACACTAGCCTATCAATTAAACATAGCAACTGCCCCACCGCATGAGGAAGTTGGCTTGCTTGGAATGACAGAAGCTATCAACCCTTTCTCTTTCCAAATAGGTGCATCATCCCTTCCCCCGCTTCCATTCGCATCAGCATCACCTCCTGGAATAGGTCTTCCACCATTGCCCATCGAAGTTTTTGCTAATCCAAGCAATCCGACCGCCACTTTTAACCCGCTTCTTTTGCCCATATCTTCACAACAAATCGCAACTATTCCTGTCACCACGGTGAATCCATCCATTGGCCCTCAAGTCTCCCAAAGCATGCCTCATCAAGGACCAATCATCTCAAACACCCCTCCAACAACCCAAATCACAATCACCACCACAATCCCTCCACCTACCACGATAGTTGGCATGATTCCTATTCCACCACCAATCCTACCGAAAGCCAACACAATAAATTCATTCACCACTCTAATGCAAACCCTCCAAAAAGCCAACCAATAAAGAATACTACAACAAAAGCAGCAAGCTCAAGCTCAATCCCAAGCGCAAGCGCAAGCTCAAGCTCAAGCTCAAGCCCAAGTGCAAGCTCAAGCTCAAGCCCAAACCCAAGCCCAAGCTCAAGCACAAGCTGAAGCTCAAGCTCAAGCCCAAGTGGAAGCCCAAGTGCAAGCTCAAGCTCAATACCAAGAGCAATTGCAAGCAATCCATCTACAAGCCTACCAGCAAGCCCTGCAAGACTTTCAGGCACAACATCAAGCTAAACAACAAGCTTTATTGGCACAACAACAAATCGACCAACAACAAGCATTGTTGGCGCAACAACAGCTAGACCAAAAAAAAAAATTACTAGCTCAACAACAACTTGACCAACAATAGGCTTCATGGGAACAACAGCAGATGGACCAAAAACAAGCGCTATTGGAACAACAATAGCAAGATCAACAACAGGCATTGTTGGCACAAATGCAGGCTTACCAACAAGCCTTAAACACACAACCAAGCTTGCATCAAATGCCCACTAGTACTCCTCCGACCACACGCACTCCCCAAACACCTTATAACTCATTCATCCCACCCCTCGATCCAATCAAATATGTTGCAACACAAATCAAACTGCTCTCGCAGCAGGTGTTGGACTTGCAAGCAGGAAAAACCACAAGGACACCAGACAACTTGTGCCCTTATCCATTTGATAGAAGTCTCACCATGGTACCATTTCCAAAGGGATTCGAGATTCCCAAATTTGATAAATACAATGGAATAGGCAAGCCTGAAAACCACATCAGGGAATTTCAGGTGCACTGCATGGAAGTCGCATATGATGACATGTATCTAATGTGGCTCTTCCCTCGAAGCCTAACTGGTCCAGCTATGGAATGGTTTTCTCACCTACCCATGGGCATTAAAACATTAGAGGAAATTGTGGAGGCTTAACTTAAAAATTATGCTTTCAATATGGGTGTAGACGTTAGTTTGGAAGAATTATCTGCGCTCAAACAAAGAAAAGGAGAGTTATTTGCATCCTTCTTGCAAAGATGGCGATCCAAGGCCAATCAGAGCAAATGGACCATGCCAGAGGAACAACAAGTTTGCACCATCATAGGCAACCTAGATGAAAACTTGGCATTCTACCTAAAAATGCAGTGCATCACATCTTACGATCAACTAATTCCAAAGGCGCTCAACATTGAAAGAGCCCTTACTGCGCGAGGAGGTGCACTAACATTCACTCCACCATAGGATAACCGCCCGTCTAACAACTACAATGATAAACCTCAAACCTGGTCAAGTAATAAAAATATCACGAATGATGGCGTGGTCGATGCTAAGGTAGTCATCAATGCTCCTAAGCAAAATACCCAAAATCATAATCACAACAATGTGCAAACTAATGCGGTAGTAGCACAGTCACAACCACCTTCCACCAGTGAAGTCAACAATGTGGGTAATCAAGGAGGACCACCGCCCCACAACAAGTTTCCCCCTAAGAGGAAGTTCACAGCCCTTGGCGAATCGATTGAGTCTGTCATGAAGAAATTGGTCAAAGAGAACTTAATCAAGATCTCTAACTCCGAACAATACACGGAGCCCATGACCAAACCTCCATGGTACAATGAGAATCTCTTGTGTGACTTTCACAAAGTCAAAGGACACACCACTGCCAACTGCATGAGACTCAAAAATATCATCCAAGACCTCATTGAGGATAAAATCATCAACATCGAGCAGCCGGCTGGAAACCAAGACCTAAAAATCTACACGAATCTGATGTCGAATCATAACCAAGGGAACAATTAGGGGAATAACTAAGGGAATAATAAGGGTAAACAAAAGTATGCTAGTGCTACTCTAGTATACGAGGAGATAGTCGGATGTGTCGATGAGTTGGTCACTATCATACATATCAAGGGAGCCAACAATGACTGTGGAGTCACCACATGAGGTGGAAAGGTTACCATTGCTGGGGCACCTGCTAAGACCCCCATTACCAATAAAAAGGCCATCCCCTATGATTACAATGTCATAGACCAACTGAAAAGAACACCTGCACAAATCTCCATCATGGAATTACTAAAAATCTCCGCTGCTCATAGATAGATCCTGGATGAAGCGCTAGCTGCATCTACCATTGCCGCCACCCTTGACACAGAGCAATTTTAGGCTATGGTAGGTAACATCGTTACCCCGAATCTCATCAAATTTTTGGACCAATATTTCCCCCCACAACCATCTCATAACAGTGCACTCCACCTCCAAGTCCTAATCCATAAAAAGAAAGTCAAACGAGTCCTGGTAGATGGTGGTGTAGGTCTTAATATTTGTTCTCTGAAACTTATAAAGAAATTGGGATTTGTTGAGGATTCCATCAATAAGAACAAAAGCATCACCATAAGAGCATATGATGACCAAGAAAGAGTGTCTCAAGGCACTATCAAGATCCCCATCCAAGTGGGGCCAGCAACCATGGAAACCACCTATCAAGTTCTTGACCTTGATTTGCCATACAACATCCTCCTGGGATGCCCATGGATACACAAAATGAAGGCAGTGGCCTCAACCTATCATCAGTGCATTAAGTTCTCATATCAAAATGAGGAGGTTACCATATATGGGGATCCTGAACCTTTCGCCTATTGCAAAAACTTGGAAGCCAAGTTTTACAAGATCCCTCACATACCTAAAAATGATGAAGGACCATCCACTTCACACATAGACCCAACTAATCTCACCTCCACTTCTGTGACAGAGACACCCACCATCCCCAACATATCCGAGATCAAAAACATGATACTAGACAATGGATATGGTGATTATAGAATGAAGAGAAATGATTTTGTTGTAGGAGAGTCACCACAATCTCCTAGGTCACATGGGCAACCACAATTGGTTCAAACACCTGTTCACACTAGAATGGAACCCGTTGGATTCCATAGTTGGGGGGATCTCAGTCGGGAAAATGTGGATGAGGAGGACATCACAAACACTCTATACCAAGATGAAAGACCCACTCCCACCCTACCCATGGAGGAAACAAATAGAGGGTTATAAATGATGTTCGGCATGGGCTATAACAGGAATGAAAGCCTAGGAAGAAACAATGATGGACGGTTGGAGCCCATCATTGTAGAAAGAAGAATTCGGAACCTTGGCCTCGGTTGTACCCCTCCGAGTATAGCCGTGCATGGAAGAAGTGTTCCTAATAGGGCAGTTAGGTCCTTTCCTCGGGTCTTGATAACTAACCTTAGATTACCCGTATCCACAGGCCTACCTCTCGATAACTTCACATTTGACATAACTGAGGTTTATAGTAGTAGTGATGATGAGGACACCATAGGTGGCTTACCTAGGCTCTTTGAAGATTCCACCCTAGTGATGATTGGTGCCTCACCCGCTGAGCCAACCCAACGAACTCACCAAATCCACTTAGTGTACCCCCAACTCATCGATCACGACCAACAGGGACCGCCAATTCTAGACTCGTTCAAAAATGATGAGGCTCTCTCAGAATTCATGGGACTAAGGGATACTATTCCATGTGGAGATCACAATGCAGGATTTGATATCACTCTAGACACACAAGCATACTATGGGGAGAAGATTGAGTGCTTCAGTCGCAAAAGAAAAAGATCGAGAATAAGCTAAGAATTATTCAGTGAAAACCACACTCTGGCACTCTCTAACCATAAAATAGTAAAAATAAAGGATGCATCCGATGGTGAAAACCTCCATGAGGTGCCAGAGGTTGAAGGATTCAATCTCCCCCCTACTGCTCTACACCAGGAGAAGTCAGCAGTATTGGCAGAACAGTGCAACCCGGTCAACTTAGGAATGAAATCAGAACCACAAATTACCTTCTATGTGGAATCCCTCCTAATAGAAGAACATGAACTACTAGCAGCAATCCTAAAAGAGAGGAAGGTAAATTTTGCGTGGACCTATGCAGACATGCCAGGCTTGGACCCTGAAGTAGTAGTACATCATTTGGCCGTTTACCCTGGAGCAAAACCAGTCAGACAAAAGCTAAGGAAGATGCACCCACAAATAGCCTTGCTTGTAAAGATTGAGCTACAGAAACTTCTAGATGTTGGCTTCATACGCCCGATTGACTATCTAGAATGGGTGTCAAATCTCGTACCAGTCTCAAAACCAAAAGGGGGCATCCGCATCTGCATTGATTTCAGAGACCTAAACAAAGCATGTCCCAAGGATGAATTTCCACTACCCAACATTGACATGATAGTGGATATGATGGCTGGACATGAGATGCTCTCCCTAATGGATGGCTTCTTGGGGTACAATCAGATAACAATAGCAAAAGAGGATCAACATAAGACATCACTCACATGTCCTTGGGGCACCTACTATTGGAACGTAATGCCATTTGGGTTGAAAAATGCAGGAGCTACATACCAAAGAGCCATGACATTAATCTTCCATGACATGATCCATAAAATAGTCAAAGATTATGTAGACGACATACTAGCTAAATCAAAGAAGAGACAAGACCATATAGCAACTCTAAGTGCTATCTTTGACAGGCTTGAACAATATAAGGTTAGACTCAACCTGAAGAAGTGTGTCTTTGGGGTACAATCAGGAAAGCTGCTAGGATACATAGTTTCAATGAGAGGAATAGAGGTGGACCCTGCAAAGGTAAAAGAAATCCTCGAAATGGAAGAACCAAGAACGTTAAAACAACTAAGAGGATTGCAAGGAAGACTCCAGTCCATCCAGAGATTCATAGCACAATTGGCAGATAAACAGATTGACTATTCACACCTACTTCACAAGGGAGTAGCTTTCAGATGGGACGACAAATGCGAGCAAGCATTCAACAAAATAAAAGAATACCTACTTACACCACCCTTGTTGATGCCACCAATTGTGGGGAAATCATTAATCCTATAAATCTCTACAACAACAGCTACCCTGGGGGCCCTTTTAGCCCAACATGATGAGAAGGGAACCGAGCGGGCTATCTACTACATCAACAAAACAATGGTGGGACATGAGCTCAATTACATGTCAATAGAAAAATTTTTCCTAGCACTGGTATTTGCGGCTCAAAAATTCAGACATTACATGCTAGCACACCAAATCAAGTTGATTGCCAAAATAGATCCTCTAAAGTACCTATTGTCAAAAGCAGTGCTTATAGGAAGAATGGCTAAATGGGTAATGATATTATCTGAACATGATATCGAGTATGTAGAATGAAAATCCATAAAAGGACAAGTCATTGTGGATTAGCTGGTAGAAGCTCCCCTCTACAGAGATAACCCACTCATATCAAAATTCCCAAATGAGTCCCTTTTTAACGTTGGTGCAGCAAACCACTGGAAGTTATACTTTGATGGCTCTCACACACAACATGGGTCAGGAGCTAGTGTGTTTTTCATCACGCCGCAAGAAGACTGCATACCTAGATCATACAAGCTGGCATTCCCTTGTACTAACAATATAGCAGAATATGAGGCTTTGACCATAGGTCTCAAGATTGCAGCACAATGGCAAATCATGGCACTAAAAGTCTATGGGGACTCGCAACTTATCATCAACCAAGGATGATAAGTTTGCACCATACAAGAAGGTGGTAGAAAGCCTCAAGGAATCCTTCATTGATATTACCTTTGAGCTGATACCAAGGAAAAACAATAGAGCAGCCGATGCAATGGCGATAATTGGATCCTTACTAGACATCCCTCGTAACGTCTCAAAACATGAATTCCTCGTAGAGCAGCTTCTCGTACCCATATTCGAGGTACCAGAGTCAGAATACGCATGTGAACTCGTTGGTCCCGGCGATGTTTGGTATCATGATATATACACCTACCTAAAGTTAGGAATCCTCCCCACTAACATCACTCTGAACCTAAAACGCACCTTTGTCAAAAGGACTTCACGATTCATCATCCTAGGAGAAACCCTTTTCCGTAGAAGTACTCACGGAACCTTGCTATGTTTTTTAAAACCTGAGGAAGCCTTGACTACTCTAACCAAGGTACACAATGGCACGTGCGGGTCACACTCAAGTGGTATGACCTTGGCTAAAAAGTTGTTGAGAACAGGGTACTACTAGCTGACAATGGAAAAAGAGGCACACAACTTTGTCAAAAAATGCCTACAATGTCAATAGCATGGAGATCTTATTCATGCACCAGCTCAAGAACTGCATCCCATTGTTACACCTTGGCCCTTTTCACAATGGGGGCTCGATATCATTGGTAAAATATCACCCACCTCATCCAATGGCCATAAGTTCATCATCACCACTATCGAATATTTCACAAAGTGGGTCGAAGCAATTCCCATGACCTACATCACGGAAAAACAAATATCCAAGTTCATCCTGAATTACCTTATTTGCCGATACGGTGTTCCCCAATCCATTATCTCTGATAATGGGACGCCCTTCAAAAATTAGGATGTCCATGATTTGTGTGAAAAATTCAAAATCCAACACCGTTTTTCCACTCCATACTATCCACAAGGCAATGGCCAAGCAGAAGCTACAAATAAAACCATTTTGAAAATCCTCAAGAAAACAGTCAATGACTCTGGTCATGACTGGCATTTGCAGCTAAATCCTGCCTTATGGGCCTACCACACTAGCATCCATATGCCAACAGGCGCCACCCCATTCTCTCTGGTCTACGGATCAGAAGCCATCCTCCCTATTGAGATCGAGCTCTTGTCACTGAGGATATCACTGCAAAACCTCATCACAGATGAAAAATACAGGGTCACAAGACTCAATGAGCTAGAATTACTAGATGAAAGGTGCATGGATGCCCTTAATCATCTACAAGTGTACCAGAATTGCCTAAAAAGGAGCTACAACAAGAAGATCAGACAACGCACTTTCCAAGTTGGTGACTTCATGCTGAAAGAAAACTAAAAGAACATGCCAAATCCGGATACAAAGGGAAAGTTTGAGCCCAACTGGCTGGGACCTTTTGTTATCACTGCAAGTTACAAATCGGGGGCATATCAGTTATCAACACCAGAAGGTGAGCCCCTGTAAGAGCCCATGAATAGCTCGCACCTCAAAAAGTTTTATGCCTAAATCTTGCAAGGTATAGAACCAGAAAATACAAAAAATAATCAAAAAAAGTCCTAAAAAAATGATTACCTCGATGAAAACCTACCAAATAGGCGTCTTGGTGGCAACAAAAAAATACAAAAATACAAAAATCCAAAAAAATCAGAAAAGGATTGAAAATAGTAAAAAGAAAAAATTCGTCCTCTAGTGAAAACCACTTTGGTGGTGCTTTGGGAAAGTACCTTGGTGAAAATCTAGCAAACAGGCACCAAGTGTAAATAAAGCACCTTCCCCATCTATCAGGATCTGCATGACTCATTCCATCACTCATTCATCCACTCATTCGCTCACATCCATACCATAGCCTGCGTTGGTATCTGCACCATATACCACCATTGGAACTACTTGGCATTTCTAAGGTCAGTCTGTCTTGCCTTTATCGAAGTAGTCTGTCACACCACACTGGGGGCACGTTCTCACAACATCAGATTAGATTCATGTACATTCTTGTGATCTTTTTTCAAAATCATCAAAAATCCAAAAACATTTAAAATCTCATCAGAAAAAATCATCAAAAACATGTCAAAATATCAAAAAAAATCACCAAAAATTTCATCGAGTCTTGTCAGATTTTCGCCTTGTCGAACTACATCGTCTCTGAGCTTGAACGTAGGCAAGGTTGATCTTTGATCATTCCTCGAGATAGTTAGAGTCAATCCTTAGGCATCCATCGCATTAACAATCCGTTTGCCCATCTAGTCTGCATCTTAAGTCAGTCTTTTAAACAATAAAAGGGGAGGCAATCCATTTGCCCATCCATCCTTTCATTAAGTCAAGTGTATCGTCAGTCAAACTATGTGGTCTCTGTGTGTATAATGTAGGCAAGGCTCATCTATGGATCAGCTCCCGAGACCCCTAGGATAGGTCTTTAAGTTAGTATGTTCGTCATAAATCTTGAAAATACCAAAAACATTGAAAAATGTGAAAATACCAAAAACAGCCTCAAAAATATCTGAAAAATCCAAAATGGTGCATCCATTTCATTTTTGCTTTCACCCGTGATCGTCTCACTCATAATAAAATCAATCATCACCTTCACCCTTTGGTGAGTCAGTCAGAAGCAAGTTTAGTAGGTTCTAAAGTGAACACCTTAATCGTCAAAGTCTCGGAAGTCTAAGTCAGTAGGCAAGCAAGTTGGTCAACTCGGAGTATCAATAGCTTATCACCCAATTAGTCCTACCAAAACCCTGATCACTACATGTCCTAGGATGAAGCTTTTTTGTGATGGACATAAGCATCAGGTAACCCGCATAGTAGTTAGTCTTGGCTAGCGGTATGAAGAACATCAGCTTGTTTGTTTAATTTATTTTGGGTCTTTTTGAATTATCTTATTTTGCGCTCATTCCAAGGACCTCTAAATGATGCCTAAAAACAAAATAGGTTTAGAGAGAAAGGAATGGGGCCATGATCATTATCTTTTATCTATTATACTTGTGGGATACGCTTGTAAAATAACTTAGTCATACATACATCATTTGGTTTGTGGCAAAGATGATTTAGATATCTTGTTGACCACATAGGAAAGCTTGCTTTTTTGTGTTTTGGTCTGAGATGTTTAGAATGTCTGAGCTACACCCTGAACAAAGTATGTATGATAAGTGTGAACAAAAATACTCCTATCTGATTTTCAAGTCAAAGTCCATCACACTAGGCGCCATGCCATCCTGGTTCTTAATACCTCGATGCATCATACCTAAGTGTGTTATCAAACATAACGCAATTGACCCTTTGAAAATCCTAATTCCTATGTGCAATGCAAATCACCATCATCACCCTCACTAACTCATTAATTCTACATTTCTTCTATCTTCTTTCCACACTAATAAGGTATCATAATAGTAATAAAAAAACATCGCTCATGCATACATCCTGCATCCACTAGATAGTCAAACATCAGAAGAGCATTATAGCATATCAATCTCTTAAATTATGAGGAATAAATTAAATTCGTTATTCTAAACATCTTAAGACATCATTGCATCATGCATTATCATCTGCAACCATTACCATTACTACTTGCATCCATTACCATCATTAATACGTATTACATCATTTAAAGCACGAAAAATACAAAAAGAAATGCATTCATTACATAACACCACATATTTGCATTCACATCATAAAGGAGCGAATCATGTCATATATATATATCAAAAATCAATGTTATGATACAAAATCAGATCAGGTGTCCATCGGATACATGGTACAATAAGGCCAAAATACTACAGCCCATATAAAAAATGAGCCAAAACTGTCCTGTGATCAAAAGGGAGGCGGGCCCTGCCGACTGCTGCCCTCCCCATCCTGTCTCTCACCGTGTGCCTCTATCGGCCACCTTCCCATCTGCTGTGAAAAGTCCGGCACTCTGCTGCCTAATGGTACTACCTGCTAGTAATGGGGCCGATAATACTCGGCCTCTCTATAATCCCGAATATCAATCGATCAGGCCCGACATGAGGATGCTACACTCTCTAACTGCCACCGCCGGCCTGTTTCCTAATTCCTCTCAGATCGTGCTTGGTCCCTGTCCATAGTCAGAACCTGTATCTACCCCTGCAGCTACTGAATCAACGCATCTCGATGGTCAGGCTGCCCTGTTGGATGTCCTGCTGGCTGATGCTAAGGATCTACCCCCGGCTGACCATCCTGATCTCCTATTTGGGTAGGTGACTGCTGAGCCCCATCCCTATGAGGTGCCCCACCTCATGCTCTGCCTCATCCCCTACCACCTAACCAACCCCTGCGCTTGCATCGTGGGACAATGGCACCTGGAACTGTCAGTCTAAGAGGAGGTTTGAACCATGCTCTGCAAGCTGCGGTGACACCTGCATTTTCCAGCCCCTAATCATATGGCCATGGCCAAGCCACAAGCTGCCTAAATGAGGACACTACCTCATCTGTTGGGATGGGTTGGCCCCATGCTATCTCCTTGGTAGTGCATGCAAAGATGGCCACATATTGATCATCTGGCCTGTCCTGTACCTCCCCGAACTGAAGAGCAACCCTGTCTGGAAGATACCTCTCAATTGTGGTATGCTCTCACCCCTGCATCCATTTGTCCTGTTGGGAAAAGAAGAGTTGTTGATCATCATCTATCCATGGACCAATACCCATCCACGATCTCTAGACGAATTCTCTCATCTCATCAGAACTCACCGCCAGTACGGGATGCCACTCGCACCAATAAATGAAAAGTGCATCAATGCCCTACCATACTGCCAAATGAGGGGGTCATCTGTCTCTAGGGGAACTAAGGTAATGTCTGGACAAAGCACTGGGATCCTCTCCCATCCCCACACATGCATCAAGGTGCCTCCTACCCCAATGGACCTGCTATCCATGTAAACAAACTCATGAAGATCTTTGTAAAGGGACGCCAATAGTACTGGTCCCCAAGCGAAACACTCCTTTCGATGGACCATCTGATCCCATGCAAGTCCCCATCCTAGACTAAAATATCGGCCCCGCCAATCAAGTACCACAAGGCCTGAGATAATTGTAGCAATGATCAATCGATACGTATGCACACAGTCACGATATATCTCCAAATCAATCTGACCATCGTAGAACTCAATGATGTCCATCTGCATCACTCCGTAACAGGCCTCTCTGCCAGCATCTGAATCATAGATAACTTGGGTCCCACGAATGGGAAATCCGAGGATCCGCCATACGTCCTCAAGTGTGATGGTGGCCTCGCCGATAGGAAGATGAAATGAAGAGGTCTCACTCTGCCATCGCTCTACCAAAGCTGTAAGCATACCCAGGTGAGCCCAAACAGGAGGGGCGTACGCAATATACCAAAGGCCAATAGCACCAAGGTGCTCTTGGACTAACTCAAGCATAGCCACTAATCTACCAAGTACTGGCCATCGGTGCTCCCATGAGTAGAGCACACCAGGCTCCTCCTGCATAGGAAAAGCAGTCGCATCAAAAAAATTAAGTTTAAAAGTCAAAATCTGCCTCAAACTGGCAAGTGCGGTGCTGTTTGTAGGTGCGACGCAGTTTGGAAAGTTCCAAACTACATCGCCATAGTGGAGTTTACCATTTTACCAATCACAAAATGACTTGCGCGATGCATTTTTCATATGCGGTCCTATTTGGTGCAAACCCAAAATTCCTAACTGTGTCGCGCGGTGAAGAATGGAAGGTGACGAACTTTTGGCCAACTAAATGACTAATTGCAAACTGCCCCGCGCGGTGTAGTTTGCATATGCGGTGCAATACAGGACTGCACAGGTGTGATAAGTTACTTTCCACGGTGCCATATGGCACCGTGCAGTTTGAATAGACTCTTAACCCTATTTAATGCACGTAAAATGATGAAATTAAAAGAAGGATAGGGGTACATACAATAGGTCCTGCCCTTATTGGCCACTGATGTGTCTGAACCCTCTCCGTCACATGCCTAGGAAGCTGTCATTGCGCCATTTCCACTCAAACTCAGAGCTCAAATTTGCAATTTTCTAAAGGCTAGGATGACAAAATGAATTGAAAATGACCCCTCGTGGTCTATTTAAGCCTGAAAATTAGGGTTTTTTGACCTAAATTGACCTCCCAGATGGGGTTTTGATCCCCTGGGCCCGTTTTCGTCAAACTAAAAGTTGTTTTGCGTCTCTTCCAACATTTTAAGGTAGTATTCTAGCAATCTGGGGCATTTGTGGCCTATCGGGCACCTTGTCGTCTTTTTCGCAAGACCATCCAAAAATTCAAAATTTTCGTCTGATCTCTCGAGGGGGCTATATCCAGCAATATCCTTTTGTTGGGGCAGCAGTGGGGCATCTAAATTTTTTTCAAAATCCCGGACTTTCGATCACAGCAGTTTATTCTTTGAATCAATGCAACAAGTACATTGCTTCAAAGAGGGGCAAAATGTAGACATGGAAAATGTACAAATTCATTTTGGCACACCTGATCCCAATTTACTAACAACATTTCCTCCTAGATCACGTTCTCAGCATTCTATCCCTTAACTTGATAAATCATTATTTATTGAATTAAGTCTTCTCTTTTCAATGATTAAATTAATCAATTTAATTTAATCAACTTTGCATCACTGTTTAATTAAATAAATTTTTTTATTTGATTAAATTCTCTAAAGTCCTCTTATTAAATTAAATGAATTAAACCTTATTTGATTTAATCTAACACATTCCTCCTTTATTAAATAAATCAAATCATTTATTTAATGAATCATTTCCTCTCAATTTCTAACTTAAATCAATTCATAAATCTAAGTCTAAATTGTCACATCACCTAATTCTTCATTAAGTTAATCAAATCCATGTTTAACTTAATCCTTCTCACTAAAATCTTCTAGAGAATACAACTTGCACAATAAATCAATTACTTTGATTTATTAAATCCCCTATTTTTTCTCACAAGGCATCAAAAAGGGAATATTCCTCTTTTGAATTCAAAAAGTCCAAGTGGACTTGGTCCTTCCAACAAGGCATTAAAAGCCTCTTACATGTCCTTGACCTTGAGCCAAGTGACAATAACTCCATTCCTTTTCCCTCTTCAACATGTCATTTCTCAAGTTTGAAATTCCACCTAATTGTATTTATTGGCACATTGGCCAAAACTTGCACATTCCTGATCCAATCACATGTGGACAAGTGGCACAATGCCATTTGATGATCTTTGATCCCACATTGCTCAAACTCACTCTTCTTCCAATCTTTGAAATCTATAAATTGGAGACTCTTCTCCTCAATCTTCATCCACAACTCATATGCAAAGTTACTCTCTACAATTGAGAACTAATTTTGTCCACTTCAACCAAGCATTCACAACATTTCATATTTTGTATCAAGGTTATGCTCAAATCTCTTTGGAGATTTGACCATTTCTCTCATTCAATCAAGCATTGCAATTAGGAATTGGGAAAGGGCCAATTGCAACACATCATTGGCACCAATTCCCCCATAGGATCTTTAACTCATTTGCTTAATTAGGATTTCATTTAATTTCTTGTTTCATGTTCTTCATTTTTCCTAATTTTAGCTTAATAGGTGGATTTTATGGGGAATTCATCAAATCTTTACATGTATTCTTGAACTAACACTAACAATGTTTGACTTCTTTGTGCATTTGCAGGTTTAGGGGTTCACAGAAAGGAATCAATTGTACATTGATGTTAACCATTCCTTAATAGGCTGCATGATGAGGATTCATCATTGTAATTTAAATGTTTAAATGAAATAAAAACATTGTATATATATATATACACACACAAACACACATATATATACAGACATTTAGTTTGTAATGATTTATCAAGTCAAGTGAGTTATATCACTATTATACATATCTATGTCTTATAGAAACCCTTATGTCTAGTCAATAGACCATACATTGTCTAAACGGAAATGAACTATAAGTTGTATTATGTTGATCAATATCATGTTATCATTTGGAAAGATAACATGCTAATCATGCCTTAACTATTGTCAGATTTTTTTCTTTAGAATGAGAGGAACATAATAGTGTTCCTCATATTGAACCACATAATGATAAAAAATTTTATTATCATTTAAAAATGATATATGAAAAATAACAATAGCTTCAATGTTGAACCCTGAGAAGAATGTATAGTGGCCTAAATGATAAAAAATCATTCTACGTGGAATAATAATTTAAAGTATCTATTTTATAATCATAGCAACCTCATATCATCTTTAAGGACAAGTTGATGCTTCTACCCATAATATATTTACTTGAAGTGTATGATATCGACTCTTATACAATGAAGTAACATTCATTCTATGACATAAATGAAAACCAAAAGAATAATTCCTAAATGTTCTTGTTTAAGAAATTGATATAACCGTTTAAAAGTAACTTTGTTGATGGTTTTTTTTGAGAGGTGGTCAAATTCAATGTAGTATGTTGAAATTCAGTTGAATATGTAGAATTATTGTATTATCAATTACAACTTGATTTTTATGCAAAGTGACTCAGTGAATATTGTTTGAAATATAGTATTATTTCATGATCTATAAGTTGATATTAAATAATTATTCTCCTTTTTTCTACATTTGATGAAAGTTGACATCTAATTGAGCATAGGAAAATCAACATGTGAAATGAATATTTCTTTATTTAAAAAGAATATATACACATACACTATTTTTAACAAAAGGCCATTTATGTGTACATGCATAAATTTTCCATTTATACATTACATATACATGCAATATACCTTTTTATAAAATTACACCATTTTCTTTATCTAAAATGTAGATTTAATTCCAAGTAAGAAGGAATAAAGGGAATAATGGAAATATTTAGAAAACTTATGCATGTTTTGTAATATTCTTATCAAGTAGATGAAATGAATCATGTAATATTCTAAAAATCTGATTGCATACATATTAAATATGGTTACATTCTTCCATATGCATGATGAACAAATATAGCCATTTATGATTTTATGTAAACTATGTTGTAGATAGTTATTTTTAAAAACAATTAAAGGATTGGCTGGATAAACACTACTATGAACCAAATTGATTGTTTGTAAAATTGTGATATTTGGTTAAGACATATGTTATCATATTTTGTGGGAGGTTATCTTTTGGGATGAGTGCCAAAAGTGGATTAACAAAGAGAGGTTTTTCTTTTCTAAAATCTATATTTTTTTAGCTGTATACAACACATGTTTGTCCAAGAATGTGTTGTCAATTATGTTGAATGGTCAAACTTGTATGATGTAATCTCTCTACCATTTCCTTGCACAGATCTTGCATGTTCTAAATGTAAATAGAAATGCATGTAGATATTTGGCACACACCAGATTCCACCTTGCATACTATATCTCTTGCTATGTATTTTGTGGAGGGTCAGGCATCCTTTAAGTTAGGAAGAATATCGAGGAAGCATAGCTACGTGGTTGGGAGGAAAAGAACTTGAACCATGTTTGCATCCATCAGATGTAGTGAGAGTTGAAGAGGATCATATGGAATCCCATAATTCTTTATTATTGTACTATGTACTTCATGATGTAAACTGAGTTGACTAAGTGGCAAGATGGCCTAAGTAAAACTTTGTAACTTTTAAAATTGACATTTGAAAATTTTAATATTAAATATTATTTTGACATGAGATGCTATGATGGAAAATAGCTAATTGACTATGTCTTTACTTTTATTATTCATAATATCATGTTTATTTTTTTGTGTGTTAATTATGTATGACACATTACAATAATCCCTTAGTTATTTTAGGAGAATGCATTAGATGACTTAGTATTTGTTAGAATTTTTGGCCATTTACTTTATTGTTGTTTCTATTATTGAGATGTTTCTTATTGTCTTTAATTGTGTTATTATTTCTCATCTTGATATGAAAACTACTTGTTTTCTTTATGATGTTCATTTCAAGGTTATTTAATTAGACCTTTATAGAATTTAGTTAAGAGATTTAAGTATATTTTTTAATTATACTTGTGTAGCATTTGATTAATTAATTTAATTTAATTATTTGATTAGATATTCATAATATTTAGTTAAATAATTTTAATCTAGTTGTTTGATTGGATAATTATAGTATTTAGTCAAATAATTTTATCAAAGTTTTTTGATGAAATTTTTATTTTATTTAGTTAAAAAAATTTCTATCATAAAATGCATCTAAAATAAAAACATCCATATCACATGGATATAACTCAAAATAAATAAATATTATAAATAATGTCTATGATGTACATAAAATAACCAATTTATCAAAATGTTGTGTAAGTATACAAAAATAATATAATTATGTATATGATGGTATTGTATGGTTTCTTAAGCCCTCAAGTGTAGGTTACTATTCAAACTATCATAGGGATTATTGTATAGAGCCTATGGATTATTAATGTATTTGATACCAACACTATGTCTATGTACATAATTGACCACGCCTCTTAACTCCACTACCTCCTCTATGAGATTTGAATATTTCTCTTATAGCACTTGTTGATGGTTAAAATGACACAAACAACATTAAAACATAATATTTCTACTCTATTTCTCCTGAAAAAGAAAGACAACATGTAGTGGCCTAACTCCCAAGGTCCTGGTAGTTGGTTCTCAACTATTTGGTGTCACTCAATTGGTTCATGCAACTGTAATATTCAAGGTGCCTGTGCTGGTAACAAAAGATTCAAGCTATGGCTCATTTTACCGACTGTTTCAGTAGATCAATGGGGTTTTCAAATAAAAGAAAAAGATAGGACAAAGGGGTAAACCAGTAAGTATGAATCAAATTTATCTATCATCCAGACATATATCTTCCAATAATGAATGTTCTTCCAATCAGATCAAGAAAACCATAAGATGACACAATCTATAGCGTAATCTATACCATTGCATACATTTTAGGTGCTTAATTAACTTCACAATCACACATCACAAATAGTTCAAGGACTTTCAAAACAATACACATTCATTCATCATCAAGATTATAGATCAACAAACTTTAATAATTTCAATTGAATGATAATCCAACAAGATAATCTTTAAATCTGGTTTCTTCTAATGAATTTCATCACATAAGAAACTATCATGCTTCAACACAATCATTGGCATTCAGATGGATTATAACTTATCAGCCTTATCAAATAAAATAACTCAATGCAAACTCCATATTGCGTAAACCTGTAAATTCTATTAACTATAAAAGGATAAAGTACAAAGTATTTATGCAAAACTCTACAAAATTCTATCTCTTAGCATTAGGTAAGCCAATTCTATTCTCAATTAGTCGACCTTCACAATATGATACCCATCTGGTATTTATAGATATACAAAAAGTCCGAACTTCACTTCTATTTTAGGCTATCCACCTTTTTAGGAACAACAAATTTCTTGGAAACTCAGATCAATTTGATCTTGAGTTCTTACATTAGATGTTCAGTTTAACTAAAAATAGAAGATAGAAGAAAAGAAAAGAAGTCATGCACCCCCAAGACTGTCAGTGCTGTATGCATGCAACATGCAAGGAAGATAAAAATCATGCATGCAAGGATTCACTCATGCAAAGCTGGATCTGCCATGAACTCATCGTAGCTAGTGAAGACTTGCTGTAAAGTATCCATCTCTGGCCCATCAATCCAGTCATCTTCAAATTTGATCCGATCCAACTCGGCTGTAGCAAAATCCCTCATACTTTTCACCTTTGTCAATTCTCTTCCAGTAGCTTTTATCTCTTCTTTGACCTCTACTAACCAATCTAACATCAACTCTTCGCCATCATCTTCTTTTTGCATAAGTCCTTTGAATCTTTCATCCCACTTTTCCTTTATTTGATTCAAAGGTATGCCTCTTTTGTAAATGCATTTACATCTACAATTATAGCAATGACTACTTCTAACTCTTCCAATTGCTCGATCAAATTATTAACAGTCTCTTGAATTTCATTCTTATGCTTACACAAAAAGTCAGTCCTAAATTGGAGTATGCGAGAAGTCTTCTCTACAAAATCTTTGTTGTCTTTCTCGAGTATGGATTGTTCCAGAAGAGTTGTTAGAGGCAATGCACTTACCTTTTCTAACTTCTGACTATATTCTTTGTATTCCTCTTCTTGCTTTTTTGATGCCTCACTGTATTGATACATCTCTTTTATCAACCTTTCAGTATCCTTGTAGGCTTCAAATCCTTTCACTAAAACCTCTCCTACCTCTTGGTTCAATTTCTCTATCCACTTGTCTACCATCTTTGCCTTTCCTCTAACCTGCACCAAATCATCTACCTCCTTTTTGCTTAACAAAATAGGAGTCTCAATGGCTACTATCTATTGTGACCTTAGAGAGGAGACACTCTTCAAGAATGAATGTAGTTGGTCTAATTGAGCTTTAAGATCATCCTTCTTTTGCTTGTCCTTGATCATTCTTGATTTGGTCGTTGAAGCCACCACATCAATCAAATTCATTTGCTGATTTCTAGTGAGTCTTCCCAAATTGACCGTACTCAGCTGATAATTTGTTAACTACATATCCCCTACCTCCGTTTCAGTCATAGGCATAGCACATTCAGCAATAATTTCTCCTTTTTCTGTGAGTCAGGTAGAATGTAGAATCTTAGCCTTCTTTTTAGGCCTTTCCTACTCAATCCCCTTCATCATATCCTCCCAATTGAGAGGTTGTGGAGGTGTTCTTGCCCTTTTCTACAGGTCCAATTTTAGCCATGTAGGAGCAATTGGAGCAGTAGTCATCGTAGAGGAAGACGGAGGAATAACTGTAGAAGGTGGCTGCATACTTGAGATTGGGATTCAACCCTTGCTTTCTCTTGTTGTTCTTGTAGTATATGCATTTGCACAAGTCTTTCAGCATCTTCTCTATCCTTCTATTCTTGCATTTTCTTATCCTCTTCTTCTTTCCTCAACCTCTCTTCCTCCAATTGATTTCTCTCTACTCTTTCCTTTTCCAACCTTTCCTTTTCTAATTCTTCCTTCTCTATTTTTTCTCTTTCTAATTCTTCCTTTTCCAATTTATCTTTTTCTAAGGCTTCTAGCTTTTCCCTTTCTAACCTTTCTGCCTCCAAAGTCTTAAGTTTTTCAGCTTCTGCTTCTTCTTCCTGTTGTTTCCTAATTAGCTCTTTGGCCTCTTTTTCCTTCCTTATCTTTTCTGCCCCTTCCTCTTTTTGCTGAGCTTCCTCTGCAAGTTTCAACCTAGCAACCAGGATTTCCTTTTCCCTTCGGTTTCTTGCTTTCTCCTCCTCAAGATCATGGATCTTTTGGATCAACTCTAACTTGTCATTTTCTACTTTAACTTTAAGCTCATGTTCTCGTTGCCTACTTTGCTTCTCTACTTCATCATCTACTGCCTTAATTTCAACTTGTTTTGACTGTAATTGTTGCTGATGAAGTAGAGCATCAGCTTGTACCTTTGCATCTATTTCTTTTTGTCTCTCTGCTACAGCCCTGCATCAGACCTCCTTTTCTCCTCTTCAAACATTTTCCATTGCTCTTCTTGTGTTAGAATCTGCTCAATAGTCAACCTCTAAAGCCATGTTTTCTTGAAAATCCTTTTTTGACAGAGTTTCATCTGAATCTGTCTCAACTTCTAGAACTTCTTCCTCCACTTCTTTTCCCTTAACAGCTTCAGCCATGGTATGAAGAGCTCCTTCTTGAACCTCTTTACTCTTTTTCCTTGTAAGTGGGGCTTGGGCAGATGATTCACCTAATGTAGGTGCTGAAACAACAGATCCTCCTAATGAAACATCTCCTTCTTGTGTTTCTTCTTCATCATCTACCACCTCAAGTTCTACTTCTTCAATAGCCAGAGGAAAGAATTCCAATGGATCTTTGGGAGGTGTCTTCCTTTTAATCCTCTTGTACCCTTTACCCTTCTTAGGAGCTGGTTCTTTAGGAGTTTGGGTTCTTAGTACCAACCATTGCATGCTCCTATCCAATACTGACCTTCCTATCTTCTTGATATCAATGGTCTCCTCAGCATCCCAGTCAATCAGATCCAGACTCTTGGTGTCAATGTTCAAAGCTTCATATGATGGATCCAATATAATTCCATCATCCACCAAAGTGTCAGGAATGTTTTCTTTAACACCTAATTCTGCCATGAGTGCAATCGACAATCTTTCATAGTTCTTCTTTCTCAAATCATACTCATCCTGTCGATCACTCCAAAAGTCTTCTAACAAATTGAAATGTGTAGTGAATACTAAAGGTAATAAAGCATACATCTTCTTCTTTGGATCAAAACACTTACAAGTTGTATACAATCCCAATTACAATTGTATCAGCTCATTACAGACCACCTTTGCTCCCTTCAAGTGTTGACAGCTATATTCACCCAATTTTATAGGAAATTTATGACATCCAATTTTATGCTTGATCCCAAACCTAGCATTAACTCAGATAGATTGATACACAAACTCCATTAGCACTATTCTATTACTGTAGCATCTTGGAAGCAAGTGTGGGTGGCCTTCAAAACCATATAACCTGAAGTATGTAAATTTAAGGTGTTGGATATACCAACATCCCCATTCAACAATGAAAGCCATAGCTTCTTGGCTCAACTGATATCCTGCATCTCCATTCAATTGGTTGATGATCACATATAAAAATGCATCATTGACTCTTCTAAAATGAGTCTCAGCAATTTGAAGAGATAACTAATCATAGTGTTCCCATACCTTCTTCTACCCATCGAAAGCTCCCATTATACCAACTCTGTTTAAACCTAGAAAAACACCCACTCTTGTTGCTGCATAAACAATGTAAGAGGTCATAAAGAAGCACTTGGTTTCTCTGATCCTTGTTAACTAATCATGTATGGCATCAGAGACAATCATGGACCAATCAAACTATTGTTCACCTTTCAAGATGGTCTGAATAAAAGGAAACATCCACTCCTTGAAGTAAAATGCATCCCTCTTTCCAAACACCCTAGACAACATCACGATCAACCTTGATATTTCTTCATAGAAATTTGCCCTCTTTGGCTAGTCTGCAAGCTTGGATAGAGATTTCTTTTATGTCGTCAGCCACTTCTTGTTCAAGTGAGATTTATTCGATTGCTTATACTTACTATATTTTTCCAAGGCCTCTGCCTCATTCAATTGCACTAAGTTCTTTGGATTTGGAACATCAAATATACTCTGAAATGCTTGAGGAGTGAGATTAATAATCACATTGTCTTGTGAATCCATGCATAGCCTTGTAGTAGGATTGTAAGCACTGACTAGTGTCATGATTAACTCCGAACACTGGACAGATATAGGAAACAAAGTGATATGAGCTAACCCAGAGCTAACAATTATTTTCGTAGTCACTATAATATCCTTGTCAAATGCTTTTGAATACCACTCCTTGAAATTGTATTGACCTAGATTAGTATCCATGATATCCGACCAGTCTGATTCCACCTTGCTCATCTTCACAACCGGATTCCTATGCTCATACCTCAAGGTATACGGCAGTTGTTCTGGCTTTACCTTCATTGGTTTTGATGCTGCCTTTGTTGTTCCAAATAGTTGGTTCCTTCGAGCAGCTTCTTCTGAAGTTCTTGACATCTTTGAACTCCCCTGCAAGCAAACCTCTAATTAGATCTTTAGACATCATTATAAAACATTCTTTAAAACCATACCTTTCATATATACACCAGAGGTAGAACCAGGCAGAAACATAACAAAAACAGTCCCTTTTACCACACTATTGGACTTAGAGCCAAAACCAATATAGATACCCAACTTAATGATAAATAGGATCAGAGTCAAAATCGGGATGGGAATTAGAACTGGGATCGGAATGAAAAAGGGATTTGAATTTCTTCAGATTTTCATATTTTTTCATATCTGATTTCCACTCTGCCTCTGCTTCCATCCAAGTTATTGTTATTTTCTAAAGAAGAATTCTATTGTATGCGGATCCGGAAACGGGATGGAAACGGATTTGGTTTTCTTCAAATTTTCACTCTTTCATATTCTATTTCCATTCCGCCTCGGCGTCCGATTTAGTCATCGTTATTTTGAAGAAATATTTTCTCATTATGCGCGGAGCCGGACACGGGATGAAACACGAAATTGATACCTTTTGCAAAACTGAATTCTCAAATTCAAGATCGATCCTGATCCCGTCTCCGCCTAGGTTGACCATGACGTCATCAATTTTTTTTATCAATTTAACCTATAACTCCATGACTAAAACCAAGGTCGCTTAACAATTAAAAAAAAGGGGCTCTAAAACACTACACCCATATGACCATGGGGAACAACTGCATATTTTTAGGGCATCATTTTTAACCATTTAAATGCGATCACTAACAGATAGAAAACCCTAAACTAACAAACCGGACAAAACTAGGGCATGGATCTAAACCTTGCCATACATGACAAAACCCTAAGTAAAAATGATGAATCAATTTACCCTAACTCACTATAAATCTCTAATCTACCTCACCGTAAACTTCTAATCTAACAAAACACCATTTAAAACCTAAACTAAATCTAACTCACTACAAATCCAAAACAACACGATGCAATCACGACTAAAGTGTGAAAGCGACCATGCCCTAAAATAGCAAGAACTCAAAATAAAAGCAAATAGAAACGAGGAAACAACAAAATAAAACAAGACCCAAACAAACAAACACGCCAAGAAACATAAAAATCATTTGAAAATGACATGATTCAGAGTACAGGCAATCGTATATACAAAACACACAACCGTAAATAAAACGAAGAACAATAATAAGAAAACCTACCTCGAATACACAAGAATGTAGCTAAACTTCTGAACTAGTCCGTTCACAACAATCTTCTCCTCCTTCAATCTTTTCACTCAAACGAACTCTGCCGCTGCTGTTTCGTGCTCTTCAATCTCTTAATAACAATGATAATGACTCGTTTAATCCTTAAATAAGGTAAAAACGAAGACTTCAACCTACCCAAGTAGCTATCATTAATGCTCTTACATGCAGTTAAGGTAGAGTCAAAACTGAAAGTGAACCAACACTTCACAACAGTGCGACTTCAATCAAAAAGTCAACGATCCAAAAAAGGTGGGGGCAGAACTAAAATAGAAACTGATTCAAAAAATTTTTGAGAAATTTCCAAACTTCATTCCAATTCTGGGTCTGGGTCTACCAACTAAACATAAACAAAACCAAACACAAAAATCAAAACAACAAACTGACATAACAAAACTAAACAAAAAGACAAAGACCAAAACCAAAAGCCAAAATAATGGAGGCGGGGGTGGAGTTGATTATGACTTTGCAATTTTTGGTAAAGACTAAGTTAACCCCCACTCCGGCTCCGGGTTCACTTAAAGACAAAAGGAAAGACATAAAGAAAAGACTATTGGGATGGAAACCAAAACAAGTTTCAAAAGAACTTTCAGAACCCGATTCAGTTCCGGTTCCCATTCCGATAGAGAAACCAAAGAAAAACAAAGTATGGGAAAAACTAGACTCCAAACTTTGTTTCCAAAAACAACTAAGTACAAAAATAACAAAGGGGAACCCATTTTGACCAAGGAAAAAGATGGGGTGGTTATGCAAGGCATAACAACACTATTATCTAGTCCATCACTTCTTGAATCCTCACATGCTTCAGGTCAATGGGTGTTATAGATTAGACCCTTTATAAATCTACTCAACTTTGATGTAGTTTTCTCTAAGTGTTATCGTTTATGGCCTTTATACTCTCTATAATAATCACTACTTGTTATTTCTTTGTTGTAAGTGTTTCTACCAAACTGGTCAATATATATTTCTTTATAATAAGGGACACCACCTTTATAGTGGTATAATCTTATCTGAAAGAACCAGTGAGGACAAAGATTCTAAATAAGCACAATGGAGATAGAATGCATAAAATCAACTTGTGTTATTAGATAGCCAGGGGTCAAATTATAAAGGATAAATATCCAAGCATGAGGTGTTGATGTGTATCAACACCTCTCCAGTCTATAAACTAGCTAGGCAGCTCATGGGGAAAATATCTAGTCTATGCTAATGAGTCATACATCAATGAATGCCTAAGTAGGCTTAGGTCAGCATGTGTGTATGCAAGCCATTAATGAATACATTGACACCCCCTTTAAGAATAACTTAGGTGGGCATGGATAAAATGGGTCATGGCTACTAGCTTGGTGAGGTACCCATGTACAATGCAATCTCTCTAAAAAATAGAGTAAGATAGAAAACCTAGTGGGAAAAAACTATTCTCCAAAAAGAGAGAAGATGAGGAGAAAAATAGAAAGCCCACCACAAGGATGATGATGATGTTGATATAGATTACATACCAAGAAGAGCTCGTATATGAATAAAATTTCTCTCACTCAAGGTTTTGGTGAAGATTTCAGCAACCTGCTCTAAATATTGGAAACATACCAAGTCAATGATTTGACCATGAATCAACTCTCGAATATAATGCATATGAATATCTATGTGTTTGGTTTTTTGATGCTAAACCGGATTCCTACATATTTGAATAGTACTCTGGTTGTCACAATAGATGACTATAGGCTACCTAAAAGGAGTACCAAACTCATAAAGAATACCTTAAAGCTATATAGCTTTGGTAGCTGAGTTAACAAGCCCCTTGATCTCTACCTTTATGGATGATATAGAAATAGCATTCTACTTCTTGCTAGACCAACTGATAGGACCCAAAACAGGTGAAAAGTTGTAACCTGGAGTGGACTTACGATGCTTAGTGTCACCAGCCCAAACCCAAGAGTACCATGAAGATAGTGAAGGATCCTCTTAGCTACTTTCCAATGCAGCTCATGAGGTTTCTACATGAATCTCAAAACCATGCCTACTGCATAAGAAATTTCTAGCCCGGTATGAATCAAGTATATAAGACAACCAACAAGTTGTCAATACAATGTAGCATCAACCAATGGTGTAGTATAGGAAGTCTCAAGCTTGAATCTAGAAAGAAAGGGAGTCAGAGATGGTTTGCAAGTAGTCATATGAAATCATGCAAGTAGATCAAGAGTATACTTGGGTTGTGCAAGAGTAATCACTGAAGCTGACTGTAAAATATTGATTCCAAGGAAGTAGTGCAATAAACCCAAGTATGTCTTGTCAAATCTATCTTGAAGTGATGTCTTTACTGTTATAATGGTAGATGAAGTACTCCCAGTAATCAAAATATCATCAACATATAGAACCAGTATCAAAAGTGAATCATCCCACCGTAGTAGATACACATTAGGATCAAAATGACATATAGTAAAACCTGAAGATAGGGGATAGGAATCCATCTTGGCATACAAAGCTCTAGGAGCTTGTCTAAGGCCATAGATAGATTTCTTAAGTCTACAAACTAAGCATTAATCCTTAACAAAACTTGGTGGTTGTTCCATGTAGATTTACTCCTTAAGGTCTCCATGAAGAAAAACACTCTTCACATCCATATTGTGAACCCCAATTTCATACTTGCACAAATAAGGTAAACAAGCAAAATATTAGATCATATGCAAGCAAGAAACAAGGATTCCCCATGAAATTAGATTGAAACATTAATATAGGAAGAAAAATGAAGAAAAATGCAAATGAAAGCAAATAAATCCTATTTTAATGAACAACTATCAATCCCATGGGGGAGTTGGTGCCAATTGGTATGTCGAAATCAGCCCTTTCCCAACTCCTTTGTAAGCTTTGATGATTTGATCCACTTGATGGTTGAATTCCTGCATAACCTAGCTAAGAACTTGATAAAAATAGATGAAATGACTATGCATGAAGATGGATTTGAGTATAATAAGTTTACTCAAATTGTGGATGATAGAATGAGAGGAAGAGTCTCTCATTTATAGATTTCAAATTGGAAGAGTGAATGAAATTGAGCAATGTGGGATCATTCAACATCCAATGGCCAAGTGCCACTTGTAAAGATGTGAATGGTTGAAGGTTGAGCATATTTTGATCAATGTGCAAGTTTGAATTTTGAATTTGATGAAGTGACATGTTTAGGGGGGATGAAAGAAATGGAGTTAATGTCACTTGGCTCAAGGCTAAGGACATGTAAGAGGCCTTCAATGCTTTGTTGGAAGAACTAAGTCCATTTGAATTTGAATTCAAATTTGAGGGAATATTCCCTTTTGATGCCATGTTGAGAGAAAATAGGCAATTAAATAAATCAAAGTAATTGATTTATTGTGCAAGTTGCATTCTCTAGAGGATGTGACATAGATTAAGATTAAATTAATCATAAATTAATTAATTTAATGAAGAATTAGGAGATGTGACAACTTTGACTTGAATTTATGAATTAATTTAAATCAAGAATTGTGAAGAAAGATTTAATTAAATAAATGATTAATTAAATGAACAGGGATAGAGGGTTAACTTAAATAAAATGAATTATTTAAATGAACAGGGATAGAGGGTTAATTAAATTAAATTGATTAATTTAATTAGCAGAGGAGAAATACTTAATTAAATAAATATTGATTTATCTAATTAAGAGACGACAGGTGATGAGAAGCTGAGAGTGTGATTTGAGAAGAAATGTTGTTAGTAATCAGGATCAAGTGCGCATGTATATTTTATGTGTGTACACATATGATGTACATTTCATCCATGTGATGTGGTTATAGCAAGTGCGAGTCTAATGGAATTCATCTTAGCAACTGGTGCAAAGGTTTTTGTATAGTCAATGCCAACAATTTGTGAAAAACCTTTGGCTACCAATTATGCTTTGTACTTATCAACTGACCCATATATTGCAAATTTAGTTTGATATATCCACATACATTGAACTATCTTTCTTCCCTTAGGAAGTGAATTCAAATCCCAAATGTAATTTCTAATCAAGGAATCATATTCCTCATCCATAGCAATATCCCACTCTGGTAAGCCTAACTCTAAATGTTTGTGGATCAGAAACTAAAGAAAAGAAGGCATGTGGCCCCCCTGAAAATCTACTTGAATCAATTTGTCATCTACTGAATGGACTATACCCCTATATCTATCCTATGTATAGTGTAAGATGTGGGTGAGTCTAGTGCAAATATATCAACTTCTAATACAATCCCTGAACTAGATGAAGATGAACCCTCATCACTTTGAGAACTGGAAAAAGAAGATACTACACTAGGAATTTGTTGAGAATGATCTGAATCATCATTACTATATTCAGGATCTAAAGAGTCCATAATATGTTGAGAAGTGTCAAGTATAGTTTTAAGAGATGTTTCTTGAAACTTAACACTTCTTTGAATAATCAACTCATGTGTGGTAGGGTGGAGTAGGTGATAGCCTTTTACACCATCTAGATATCCCACAAATATGCAAGTTTTGGATTGAGGATCCATAGCCTTGTGTTGCTCTTTTGGAATGTGTTCCATGGCATGCAAGCCGAAAACTCTAAAATGATCAACTATAGGTTTCCATCCTTTCCAAGCTTCAAAGGGAGTGATACCATTTAAGGCTTTATGTGCATCTCTATTTTGTATGTAACATGCACAGTTGATTGCTTCTACCCAATATGATGGTGTGAGGCCCTTAGAGTGAATCATACAATTAGGCATCTCTTTTAAAGATCTATTTTTACATTTTTCAGCACCATTTTGTTGTGGGGTATAAGGAACTATGTGCTACAAATATATCCCCTCTAATATACAAAATTGATCAAAAATATTGTTGACATATTCTCTCCCATTATCTATTCGAAGAACCTTGATGACTTTCCCTAGTTTTTTTTTGACAAGAGCTTTGAAATCTTGAAAAGACTCAAACATTTTTTATTTTTGTCTAAGAAAGTAGACCCATGTAAAACATGAGAAATAATCAATGAAGGTGAGAACATATCTAGCCTTTGTAAAACATGGATATGGAAAAGCCCCTGAAGCATCACTATGAACAAGTTCTAAAAATTGTGTTGCCCTTAATGATTTACCTTTGTCAAATTTTGCTTCTGGATTCTTGCCAAGTGCACAACCCTCACAAATCCCTTTAGAAAATTTAACCTTAGGTGTTGACATAGTTGTTGAAGATAGCAGAAGTTAAGATGGCCAAACCACTCATGTCATAGTTTGCTAATTTCATTTGAATGAGTTAGTAGCGCTTTTGGAGAAATTTATGTGGAAAAAATGGAGAAGGTATATAATCTTGATTGGTGATTTGCATCTCCTATTTCTACCAAATTGTTGCTTTGTAATTCTCTTATCTCAACTTTTAGACACTAAAAATTGTCCCAGGCTTGCGATTTTTAAATTCTCCATCACTTCCCCTTTTGTCTTTGATAATTAAATAATTTTAATTATTTAATTAATTCATTTTTTTAATCTTTATTCCTCATTGATTAATTAAATAAATTCTTATTTATTTAATTTTTGTCCACTTTCCACTATAATTAAATAATTATTTAATTATTCATTATCCTTTTCTCTCATAAATTAAATAAATTTTATTTATTTAATTTGGTCCACTCTTTTGAATTTTGAATTAAATCATTATTTAATTCAAAATGATTCCTTTTGTCACATTCCTCTATAATTAAATAATTATTTTAATTATTTAATTATTCATTGGCCACCTAAATTAAATAATCTTTATTATTTAATTCATCCTATCACCTCTTTATTTGTGCCAATCTTATCTTCCACATCAAATCTTATCTCTTGACATATCATTTAATCCTAGACCTTGATTGAATTATCTCATAATTAATCTCAACCATTCATCCTTATCATTTTCCCTAATCTAGCCCTAACGCTATTTCATACTACAACTTTCAATATTGGCCATTGATTAAGACATCTTATTGGCATCCAATCTCAACCATTCATTCAAATTTGTCTTTTCTATAAAAGACCTTACCCTTGTCATTTTCATTATCTACACATATTATGCAAGTATATGCTGCTAGTGTGAGAGAACAATCTTCAATATTTTGCTAGTCACTTGTCATAGGCTTATTATTGCACACTCAAATTTGAGGGAAATTATCATATTCAAGAAAAATGGAGAAGTGCAATGGAGGTGAATCAATGGTGGCATGCCGATTTGGTAATATAGTTTTATGCTTTATGTCTTTACGCTCATTTGTGCTTCATTGCTTATTAGGGTTCGATTTATATGCTTTATTGCATTAACTTTAATATTTTAGCCCTAATTACATTGGTGAACCTGGCATATTTTAACAATTTTTGTGAAATTTTGGAGTTGGATCCTTTTTGTTGTAGGTTTTTGCATCATTTTGGAACAAAACCCTAGTTTTCAAAGATTCGACCATATCTCTCAAACGGCTATATATTTTCTCTCAAAAAATTTTTTTCCAGTTGGACATAGTATCAAGAGCTTCCAATCCGAAAATCAGATTTTTTGGAGTTGTTTATAATTTTTTTAAATTTTTTTGTTACATTTTTCATGAAAAATCAATTTGGAGAGCAAATTAGCAATTTTTTTGGATATTTTTATATTTTTAAAAATCTCTTTGAATTCTAATAGGGGTCTGTTCTTCATGCTTTAGATTTGGATGAAAAATAATTAGAGAAAAAATAGATCTTTTAAAATTAGGGTTTTACAAAGAGTTGTTTATATCTCACAAACGGTTGCAAATATTTTCACAATTTTTTTTTCTTTAGATTTTGGATGATACCAGGCACCTTCCATCCAAAAATCAGTATTTTTGGACCTATTTTTTTTTTTTATAATTTTTTATGATGTTTCATGAAAAATTAATTCTGGATGCAAAACAACATTTTTTTTGGATTTCTTTACATTTTTGGAAAGCTCTCAAAATTTTAGTAAGGGTCCATTCTCTGTGTTTTTATTTTTGATCTAAAAAACATTTCAATAAATTAGATTTGTCTTGACTAGCCAACCCTCTAATATTAGTGATCAATTATCTTGTTAGGGTTTTGGCTTTATTGTTGGTTTTGTGAATGTGCAGGAAAAATAAACACTTCAAAGGACAAATTGGATCAAGTGAAAAAGAAATGCTAAATTTTTTTGTGGGTCCAAGACATCTTTTTATACTACTAACAAGTGGTTTTGTAGGTTCAATTGTCCAAGGATTTTTATTTTGAAACCATTTATGCTTGTTTTAGATTAGAAAACACTTCCATTGGTGCTTTAAAGAGAACCTTTGCTTGTTCCACTTAGATTTAATTAGGAGGTTAAAGAACTTTGCTTGATTGTGCTTGAAGGTGGTAGGTGATTATGCTCTCACCTTGTGCAAACTAGGTGATTAGAAAACCAGACCCATTGTTTTCTATTGTTTTATCCTTAGAGGGCCTGCCTGGTGGGAGAAAGTAATCACCCTAGAGAATGACCTAATTGGTAACACGCTAAAGCCAAGCAACTTCCAACTGGTATATAAGTGTGGGTACTTGAGAAAAGTTCAAGTATCAGTAGGATTATTCTGAAAAGAAGCGAAACAATGGTCTCTTATCGCATGGATGACCCCCCACGAATGGAATTCACATACTAGAACCCTTGTTATAGTAAGCCAAAAACCTGTATCTATTGTTTGGTGTAGAAACAGTCATTGTGAAGGCATCCAAATTATCATAGTTCTTAGTAGAGGTGAAAAATTTGCCATGGGAGATTTATAGGAGCTTAAAGCTTGGTTGAACTAAGAAGTGAGTGCAATGTAAGGGGGAGCCTGTGTGGCCAAGCTTCTAAATCATCCACTAAGAATAAGTACAGTTGGAGTAAAATCCATGTGGAATCCAGAGAATATAGTCATTGTAAACCATAGGGTTGTACTTGTCTTCTTTATGCATGTTTCAAACAAAATATTGTGTTTTCCAAGTGTTTTCTGAGATATTCAAGAAACAAAAACCATTTCATAGACCTAGAAACAATCCTTCAAATTAAAACAATCTCCAAAATTTTCACAGAAACCATCGACTCTACAACACATTTGCTAAACCAATTGCTTTTTGTAGAACCGTAATTGCCTAAGGTCATATATTTGCATTAAACCTCACTATCATGTCTTCCCTTGACCTTGATTTTCTTGCTAGTCAAGTTGAATACTAGTTACTCTGAAATAAACAATACCAATAGGTCATGGACTTCAAAAGACAATTCCTCCAATCCAAATATCAATGTCCTTCATATCAACAATCCATAAGTCCTAGTCATTCAACCATTTTTCCTCACTATCAAGAGTCCTTTAACACAAATCCTAGACCATTGGTCCACAAAAAAAGTCTACCTATTGTCCTTATCCTAACCTTGACAAGGGAAATCAACCATCCACTAGTCCTTTCCAAGTATCCACATCCTATCCTAGTCCTTCATCCACCAACACTTTCCAATCCCCCACATCCTATTCTAGTCCATTATTTATCAATCTAGCTCAAGTCTCCATGTCCAATCCAAATCAACCATCCATTCCAAGCCTCCACATCTTATCCTAGTCCTTCATCATATCCTAGTATGTTATCCATGTCCTGTCATAGTCCTTTATCCACATCCAATCCTAGTCCTTCATACACTAACCCTTTCCAGGTCTCCACATCCTATCCTAGTCCATCATACACCAATCCTTTCCAAGACACTCCATCTCAACATATATTTAGTCATGAAAACACATCTAGTCATGGTCTCCAAAGTCACATCCCATTTAATAAACTTGAAGATACATGTCAAGAGGCAAGTGCAAAGAATGACACCATAACTTCCCCTTCATGTCAAGATCAAAATTTTCCATCCCATGACCCCATCCTTAAGTCAATTCAAGAAGTCCTCCTCGATAATCATGACATACAAAATATACCCATTCACAACCATGCTATCCAAGATGAACCTATCCTTGGTCAAGATCCTATTTCCAATCCTATCATCCATGAAAACCCCATCTTTGACCAAGACACTATCCTTGAGCAAGAAGTCCAAAATGATCCACTCCTCCACCTCTATGCCATTCAAGACCAAACACTTAATGATCCTATCTAGGCTCTGATTATTGACACTTTCCACAATGAGACACTTGCCTCCATGAGACACATAGATGATCTTCCTTTAGAACAAGAGTCTTCTACTATGGACATATTTGCAAATGATCAAGCTATAGTAGAATTCACGGGACTATATGACAGTGACGATCAAGATGGTTTTGATATTGAATTGGAAGCACCAACAGAATCACCTGAATCTGACATCTCACAAAATCAAACCATAGACATCCATCAGAAATCTAGCCAACACGTCAGTGAAGCTACAATATCCTATCAATTAGGATCATCTATCTTTTTCAGAGTAGGATTTCTTATAGATGAGAAGATTCTAAGCATTAATTTCCACAATAAGGATGGGTTAGCATCTTGTTTTCAAAATAAAAAGTATCCCATTGCAAAGAGAATATGTCAAAAAATGCAGTATCAAGGAAAAGGACTAGGCATACACGAGCAAGGCATTCATGAACCAATACAACTTCAGGAAAATTAAAGACAACAAGGTCTTGGCTATTCCTTAGTAAGAAAATCAAACAATGATAGTGGTACTTCCTCGATATTGGGGGCAACTTTATCTAATACAAACATCAAAATGGATGTCATGAGTAGTCCTTGTCATAAGGTTGTTGCAAACACCCCATCCATCCATACCATAAACCATAATTCCAACATGAACAAACCTTCCATTTGGAACCAACAAAAAAAAATTTATTACAAATCCAAAATTCAAAATAAAATGTCAGAGGCCATGGAATCAAACAAAAAGTCAAGTGGACAAATAAAGTTAAAATAGATCCCCAAGAAAAATGGATCAAGCAAAGAAAACATTCCAAATCCAAAATTCAATCAAAATGTGGAGCCACAAGAAAGGAGGACTCCCACATACAATAAATTTCCACCTCTGTCAAAATGGTCATCGAGCAAGGCATCTAAAAGTGTTGGTTCCAAACATTATCCTAATCAAAATTCTAAACTCTGCCATCCAACATCCCAAGTTTGGAAAATAAAAATTCCTACATCCAAATGTCCAAACAATCCTTCCACACCTACCATCATCCGTCATAATCCTACATCTTCCTTAAAGCCCAAAAATCCCATGTCACAAACCCGTCGCATCTTGGTAGCAACTCTTTATCATAAGGACTCTCATGGCACTCTATCATGATGCACACATTTTGATAAGGCCAACTCTAGTATCAAAAAGGATCACAATTACATCAATCAATTGTATGGAAGTGCTATGATCCTAACAAGGCAACTAATTCATAAGGGTCATTATTGGCATGCCATGGCACCAGTCTTTACATCAACACTGTCAATAGATTCAACACCGTCAGTGATCATCTAAAGCATCAAGGTCATCCAAAAAAAATAAAATCTTCACCTTGATGAAAACCTGGAAAACATGCATCATGGTGACACCAAAAAAAAAAGTCCAAAAATATTGTAAAGAGAAAAAAACCATCCTATAGTGAAAACCATTCTTATCGCACTTTGGATAAGTACCATGATGAAAACTTGGCAAACAGGTGTCATGTGTAAAATTAATTATCTATGAAGACCACTATATTTGGGGGCAAGTCATCTCATCTCCCATACCTTTCCTATGACATTTACTTATGGCATTTCCATCTATCCATCTAAGCCTTGGTATTTCCATCCATTGATCTTGACAACGACTGAGGTACAGACATAAATCATGCTTTGGGAAAATTTTTGACATGTCTATCATTTTGACCATACCCTATTCAATAAATATCATGTCCTTACTTTCATAGCCTCAGTATCCCTATGCGACATAGCCCTTGAAGATCACATGACAATTCCCCCAGTCTCATGTCTCCCATAGCCATTCATCTTCCTTTTATACCTATCACCTATCTTGCTTTCCCTTGTCAATGGTCTAAATATTCTCCATCATCCCATCTAGTCCTAATTAAGTCATTCCAAATGCAATGAGGCTAATCCTAAAAATCTTACTATGCAACCTAGCACATCATCCAAAACATTCCTTGGCTTTGTTCCTAGCCCTACTGAAAACCTTGATCCTTTAATCACATAATCGTTATCTTCACATTGTTTCGGGATGTGTCCTTTCCATGTCAAACAATGCCATCATCATCATTATCATCACCTATCAATTGGTATTCAACTTGACTAGAGGCAAGTTCATGGTTGTCTTGGGATTCTTGTGCATGCATACTCGCTTGCTTGTAGGCATCATTCACATGCATTTGTCATGATCTCCATAAAACATCAAAAAGCCATGAAAAGTCCTAAAAGAAAATCATAAAAAGCCCTGGAAAAAATCATAAAAAGTCTTGGGAAAAAACAAAAAGACCAAAAAATAGAAAAATAACTTGAAGAAAATTCAAAATCATCCAAATAATTTTCAAAACCCCAAAAATAGAGTCAAGTTAGTCATGCCAGTCAGTCCATATCATTGTCGAACTACGTTGCCTCTGCAACTCAATGTAGGCAAGGCCATTTATCGATGTGCCCTTGAGGAATTAGGTCAGTCTATTAGGATTCATGTCGTCTCATCAAATAAGTCAGACATAGTCAAACTCAGACATAAAACAATAGACAAAATAGTCCAACTAGTCATTATGTCCAAATTAGACAACACAATCCAATCAGTCATACAGTCAAAATTAGTCAAATTGTCAAAGCAATGTTAATCTCGTCACTCTTTGGTCCCCTCCAAGATGTGTCCTTCCTAGACTTGGACCTCGTCAAAATGTCATTTGCCTTCTCAGGATTTGTCGTTCCTGATAATAGACACTATCCAAACATCAACACCGTCAAATTGGCAACCTGTCAAAACTGTCCAAATTGTCAAAATGTCAAACTATCATGCAATCAATCTTTAACAATCAAATAGTTGCAAACACAACCAAATGGTTGCTAATTTTATTGGTGTGGTTTTTCCTATATTTTTATTCCTTTGTCTCTTGGTCATGTTACTAGCTACCTCGAGGATGTCCCATGAAGGATTTAGAGGTGCAATGATGTGTCATGGCCTATTTTGTTATCTTTGATTGCTATTTGTGGATTGTCTTGACAAAAAGACTAGGACAACTTGGCCCTTAGTATGAGTTAGGACATTCCTTATCTGTGACTATCTATTTTGCAAGTGGATGACTTTGCACACCTTGGTCCATGTCATACCATGGTGTTTGTTGTACATTTGTGTCATTTTACCTCCCAATGATGATTAGTGCAGAGTCTTTTCTAGCAAAATATGCATCTTTAAAGTTGTCTCTACTAACATCCATATCCTCCATTCTAACATTTCTTCTATGCCGCTTATCTATTTTCCTCTTATCCATTTCGAGAGCACACCTGTGTTCTTTGAACTTGTAGGGGCCATACCACAACCCTCTGCATCATCCTTCCTCATCCTCTTTACACGAGGGCATGTTTTGACTGAATTTCTTTGACACAACACTATAAATTGCATTGTATCAAAGAGGGGTAAAATGTAGACACTAAAAATTGTCACAGGCTTTCGATTTCTAAATTCTCCATCATTTTCCCTTTTGTTTTTGATAATTAAATAATTTTAATTCTTTAATTATTTTCTAAAGTCATAATTCTTCTATTAATTGAATAATTTTAATTATTTAATTAATTAATTTTTTTATTTTTATTTCTCCTTGATTAATTAATTAAATTTTATTTATTTAATTTGGTCCACTTTCTTGAATTTTGAATTAAATCATTATTTAATTCAAAATGATTCCTTTTGTCACATTCCTCTATAATTAAATAATTATTTTAATTATTCATTGGCCACCTAAATTAAATAATTTTTATTATTTAATTTCTCCTATCACCTATTTATTTGTGTCAATCTTATCTTCCACACCAAATCTTATCTCTTGAAATCTCATTTAATCCTAGACCTTGATTGAATTATCTCATAATTCAATCTCAACCCTTCATCCTTATCATTTTTCCTAATTTAGCCCTAACCCTATTTCATACTACAACTTTTAATCTTGGCCATTGATTAAGACATCTTATTGGCATCCAATCTCAATCATTCACTCAAATTTTTCTTTTCTATAAAAGACCTTACCCTTTTCATTTTCATTATCTACACATATTATGAAAGTATATGCTGCTAGTGTGAGACAACAATCTTCAATATGTTGCTAGTCACTTGTCATAGGCTTACTATTGCACGCTTAAATCTGAGGGCAATTATCATATTCAAGAAAAATGGAGAAGTGCAATGGAGGTGAATCAATGATGGCATGAAGGTTTGGTAATATTTTTTTATGCTTTATGTCTTTATGTTCATTTGTGCTTCATTGTTTATTAGAAATGATTTATATACTTTATTGCATTAACTTTAATATTTTATCCCTAATTACACAACTACATCTGGAGAGAAGTGTACTCTCATGACCTTCCCTAAATGAGTTATTTGATACACTAAAAGGAGATTAGTTGAGAGTGAAGGTACACTTAGAACATTTACAAATGTTCCTCCTTCAACTTCAACAAACCCTATCTCTTGTACCAATGCTAGAGTATCATCACCTAAGGTGATTATGGACATACTTGATGGCTCTAAGGAGGAAACGACAACTTGTGAAGAACCCATATGGTGTGAAGCACTAGGGTCTAGAATCCTTGATGGAGATAGCGATGTTTTAGCAACTAAGGCTTTACCCTTTGATTTCTCTTTGTCCTTAGTATTATCTTGATTTGATGAAGATGCCTTGATAGAATTAGGTAGCCCTATATTATTCTTTTTGAGAATTTGTTGTAGAACTTCAATTTTTTTCTTCATGCAGTGATGTTCATCATGTCCAAGATTTTTACAAAAGGTGCATGCAACTCTCTTTTTACCTTGAAATTCCTTTTTGGAGTTGTCAATTTTTCTTTCTTTTTAACTTCCTTGTCCTTTTTAGTGTTCTTCTTCTCCCCTTTTTAAGTTTGATGTGTTTCATTCCTTGCAAGTAGGGCTTGAGGTTTCATAGACTTCAAAGTACCCATTTGAATTAACTTTTCTTGCTCCCTTGTGAGGTTAGCAATGAAGTTATCAAGTGTGGGAATTAACCATGAGGCTCTAAGAGCCCTTTTAGTAGAGTAGAAAATTGATACAAACACATAAAATTTTGGACCTAGCTTGGAAAGTATAGAAAGGATTAATTGATACGCTTTCTTGTCAATTCCACAATCTTTTAAGTGCAACTTCAAGGATTTAAACTTAGTAAAATAGTCTTGTAAAGTTGAAAAATTCCTAGGACTAAGACCTAAGAGTTGATTTTCCAACTCATGGCTTCTAAGTTCATGTATTTTCCCAAAAAGTTTGTCAAGACCCTCCCAAACTTGGTTGGGTGTTTTCAAGTTTTCAACATGGAACAACAAATTAGGAGATAAATTGAGCCATAGAAAGCCAAATGGTTGCTCACACTTATTGAAAAAAAATTCTTTGTCTTTATTTGCATTAGGTTCTTTCTCTATTCCCATAGTTACCCTATATAAGCCTTTGTTCTTAAGTACAAGAATTACTTTCATCTTCCAATCATGATAATTGAAAGGTGTTAAGGGCACTATAATAACATTAGATTCCATACTGCTTTGACTTAGATAGTTGCTTATAGAAATGCGAAAATGAAGAACTTAAAAATGCATGCAAAAGTGAAAACAACAACAAACACAAGCACTTCTTGAGAAAGTGTGAAAACTAACCACACACAACACCACCCTTGACTATTTGTTTCCCCCCAATTTTCCACTTTATAGAAGGAGTCATTGTAAATCACCCAAAAAGAGACAAATGAACACTTTATAAGATGAGTGTGATTATGTGCTTCACGAATTCGTGGCAAAAAAAATGTAATTTTACAAAAGTTAGTGCACTTTGAAGATTTCTCCCTATTACAAAAGACTATTGCTTCCTTCCAAAAAAAAATTTCCAAATTTCTGTCAAAAAATTTTTATGCAAAGTTTCAGAATGAGGGAAAGAAAAAAACATTTAAATTGAGATTGAATAGCCACACCTCATCTTGCTTTGAAACCCCTACCTCCAAATGAATTTGATGCCCCTACCTCTAAGCAAACTGGTCACCGTCTTTCATCTCTATCTACCGTCTTTGATCTGCCTTCCCGCAACCTAATGACCTCAAAAACTTTTTAGTCTATAATTTTGAACCTCAGTGAAGAACAAAAACCTCTCAAACGTGTCGTATAGATGTGGAGAAAGCAAGCAACAATTGATATGAGGGATGCCAAAAAAAAACATGCTTGAAGTGAAGGATCACTCCTTCTAATTCTTCCAATAAGCCTTCCTAACTCAAATGTGAAATCATTGCACATAATTAAAAAAAATGCCTCTTATATAAGAAATCACGGTAGGGATAGGGGGTTGGTATAGTAGGAAAAGGGGTGAGAAAATATTACGATATGAGGAGCTGCAGGCGATGGCTTTAGTAGCCTCTCTCACTTGGATACTAGATCAGGTTGAGTGACTGATAACATTTTGTTTCTTTATGGAAGCCTCTATGTAGGCCGACCAAAGCCAAAGCAGACCCTTGAAAGGCCTAGAGCTTGGTGGCATATTCTCTCCCTGAAGGCGTGATCCAGTGATGGATACCAATTAGAGTCACCAAGACCTTGCAAATAAGTTTGTCCTTGAAGAAAGAAGAAACTACAATTTATATGACTTGCTCAAATTTTGTTTGGCTCTGATACCATGAAAGAACCATTGAGGAGAGAGATTCTTAACAAGCACAGTGGAGATAGAATGCATAAACTCAATTTGTGTTATTAGACAACTAGGGGTCAACTTATAAAGGAGAAATATTCAAGTATGAGGTGTTGATGTGTATCAACACCTCTCCATTCTATAAACTAGCTGGGTAGCTCATGAGGAAAATATCCAGTCTATGCCAATGAGTCATACAATAATGAATGCCTATGTAGGCCTAGGTTTGCTTGTGTGTATGCAATCCATTAATGAATACACTGGCACTATCAAACTATATCCTCATATATCTTAAATATATGCAATATACTCCAAAATACCCCACCTAAGATGTCATACCATTACAATTGACTCATTCAAACATTGAATGAACACAACATTATATTTCACAATAATGAAATAAATATTTAATATCAGAAAAGAAAATCACATTACAACATACTTTATATACAATAAAATACCTTAGTAACTCAACTAGTTAAACACATTAGGGTTACCACGTGATCTCCCTAATTCCATTGGCCATGGACATCTTACACTCTTAATTTAAAATGTTAGTTCATCATAAGGAAATTAATAGCCAAAGAGACAACACATTGTTATAATATGTTCAAATATGACATTTCATAACTAAATATCTCTATTTTATAATTTCATGCTAATATTTAATTTATTGAATAAACAAGATTTCTAGTATACAACATCATAAATTCACAACATATGAGATTCATCATAACGTTCAAGTCTTAGAATTAAACCATACACTGAAATAGTAGTGGGACACATTCATCTAATTAATTTTTAACCATTCATATAACATTGTTGTAGTATGATTAACATGAACCCATGCTTAAAACAAATAAATGAATAATGGAACCAGAATAATATCAAAATTATGTCCATAGTGTAATAATAAAACACACAATATCTCATGATAATAATAAATTTCATGAAAAAGGAAGACATATTTACCATTGTAAGGTAGGTCTCATAGTTTGTTACTCATGCCATGTACATGTCAGAAAAAATTAGCCACAACATTGAAAACAATTAACAGTAATGATTAAGCTAACCTTGCTAGTTGATAATATTAATCAATAACCACAATTCCATCATAATTAAATATTCAAACATTTGTTTTAATTATTTAAGCCACATACATCATCCCTAGAATATTTCCATTTGTTTAATCTCAAAATGTATAGCTCCCTAGTTATATGTATTTGACTTATATTATGCCTCAAAGAATTTCAAAATGTGGTATCTACTATTTTGACAATATGAGTATTCGAGAATATCAAAAATTTATAGTTTTGGACTTGACTAGTGTTTTAGGAAATTTAGATTAGTTCTACTCTAGACCATATGTTTTCTTATCATTCTTGGGTAGGGGAATAACTAAAAAATAATAAGAAATCTATATAGTTGTTTTCTCAACGTCTCTCTTCTTAATTTTTAAAAAAATATTCTTCATTTAGTATTTATAAATTTTTTGACATCTTTTCTTTTAAGTAGATGATTACAACTTGTTGACTAAGCATACACATGTATATTACGAAAAAAATTCATTTAAGTTTCCATAATTTAGGGGCAATAAGGTACAACCTAACTTGTTAAAAAGATATCAATATATTTGAACTTAAGTACAAATTATTAGAACATGGCAAGAAAGCATAAGCATACATTGACAGTTTTGTTTTAGTTAAGGCACCATGACTAAGGGATTCATTTATTAAACTTGCTAAGAATAAAACTTGACTATCACCATACCTTGAAAATTTTATATCTTAATAACTAATGTGACACCATCATCTTTATCGATTGAATTGCAACCCTTATAATAGAATGACATATTAATTTTATATATACTATTTTTTGTTAAAAAACTAACATTTAAAAAATGATGCTAAATAAATATATATATATATATATATATATAAATATACCTTCCAAAGAAATTAACTATCAAATTATTTTATTAAAATCATCTATCGTAAAACATTGAACAGAAAATTTAAGGTAATAATGTTATTCTATTCTTTAGAGAAAACTACCTATGTTCCAATTAGGCTCAGATTATTTTCAACATACTTCAAAAATTACCTTTCCTTGTTAAAGACGTCTAGAACATGTTTTAATTACTTCTACGACAGTCAAAAGATATCCTGAGAAATGAATAGTGCAGTCTACCGTCCGGAATCTTTCTTATATTTTACTTAAAACCCTTGAGCAGATGATTTATCACGTTATTTTCAAGATACATACATGATGACCAAATCTATTCCCTCTTCTCTGAGAAAAAAATCAACTCGTCCTTTTGATTTGACGTCAAATGATGACAATCTTTGTGGAAATCGAATGCAATCGATTATGATATATACCTACATAATATTTTTAGAGTCGTCGAAAACTGTTTTAAGGGGATTTATGTCAAACGTTTAAAATTATGAGGAAGAGAAAAAATGTTAAAATATGTTTTGGCGTCCAAGTTCATGCATACAATTGGAAAACAATTAACTCTAAAACCACGTTGATGTACGGAGAAAGTTCATGTTGCTGGGCAATCGTCTCAAATCGCAACGAGTCTAAACGATCTTATATATTGTGAAACACGTGAACATGCCTCCCACAGAAGTCTAATGGTAGCCTTCTTCGCCATGGCAAGTTATTTATATAGCAGTTACGACTGAAGCAAACCAATTATCTCCATTGTTCATTAAAGCCGCAGCAGAGTGATTTGTGGGAGTGAGCAAGTAAAATGGATTCAATATTGGGCAACAAGAAGTTCCCCGACAGTGAAAAATTCACTGATGTTTATGAAATTAATGGCGAAGTGGTACTGCAGAAGGTGGCTCTTGTCAACTTTACGGATTACTCTGCAACACTGGTTGACGAGGCTTCTGAATTGATGGGGAAAAAAGTCTCTCTTCAGCTTGTGAGCAGCGATCAAATCGATCCCGGTATTCTATGCTTTCCAACACTGCTTTCAAAACTAATCAATAGAATTTTAACATAGGGTTTATGGAAAGTGCCGTTCTAACTTAATTTGCTCCTCCGTGCCTTAGACAATTTGCTACTTAATCTTTTTTGTTATGCTATGTTAAGAAATCAACCTAGATATTCAAAATTATTATAATATTTTAGTTTTCATATTTAACTGCAATTTTAAGTGATGAATAAAGAATAATAGTCCGAAATGTTGTTAGATATAGAGAGTTTAATTTAAGTTAAAATAGCATCATTTCCATGAACTCTAAAAAATTGATGTATACTGTCATCTCAGTCAGAAATGAATATGTAGCATTTCGAAACAGTATATATTATATGTGTGATGATGGATTATGTGTAGAAAAGGGATTTGGAAAAATGGTCGGGCAGCCTTCTTTCTTAGAGTGGAACCCATGGGACGGGCCTATTTCAAGTGAGACAAGCTGCACTATAAAATTGAAATGGAACTCTGCGCTTGGATTTCCTAGCGCATTCCTCATAAAAAATATGCATGCCCGAGAGTTCTTTCTGAAATCACTTACCATATCAATCCCAGATCACGGCAAATTTCGTTTCCAATGTAATTCATGGATAACCCCTTCTTCTCTTCATCCAGATGACCGTGTTTTCTTCGCTAACAAGGTTTGGTATTTCCTATTGTTGATGAGAGTGCAACCCGAGACACAGAAAATCACACAGAAAAACTAACAAATCTTATTATTTTCAAAGTATGAAATTCCTACATGCAGAGAATCTCAAATCCTCGAGTTTTGCAATACATGCAAATTACAGAAAGAAACTACAGAAATTCCCCTATTCACAGCATGTGATCTTCTTTCCCCAAAAACTGCCTAAAAGAAACAGTAACTCGCCCATAAATAGCCCGTTTCTTTGTTTGGAGCCAAAAACGGGATTCAAATTATGCACCAACTTTCGGAAGCCCTAACTCAAGATCTAACCGTCAGATCTTCAATGATAATACCTTTTCGGAAAGCTCTCGCGAAGATCTCTTGGCGGAAAGTGGGGCCTAAAAACTAACCACTTTCGTATTCCGCCAATTTTTCAGGCCCATCCGGAGCCTCTAAGTACCTCAAAATTAGCTCCGAAGATTTCATAAGGCAAAAAGCAGAAATTGAAACTTGAATAACTTTTGAACCGGAAATGCTCTTGATCTGATTCTTTCACCAAAGTGTTTATTATTATGTCCTGAAGCTTCCCTTAAATTTTTGTCTCCTCACGCCTTCAAATTCATACCTGCTAAAAATAGCAGTTGAGCAGAAAAAGCAGAAAAGCAGTTCTGAAAGTTGGGAATTCTTCTTCGACGAAAAGGGTATCCAGAAATGCAAAAACATCTACAAAAAAAATCTAAATGAAAGTAAATATATTTTTGGGTGATGTAGGATTGCCCTTACACCACTGGATGCTCCTGCATCAGACACCCAGGGTAATTTGAAAAGTGACTCCGTCACTTCTCAGATGGTTGAGGAAAACCCAAACGGTCAACCTCTGCCTTGGACAACCAGGATGAATCTTCCACAGGCCTTCCTTTCCACTTCACCAGATATTCTTCATATTGCCTATTTCTGGTACTCCTTCCTACACGGCTATCCAAGATTTCTTCAATCTCCTCCTTTTCTGAAGTAGGTGCTGGAATACCGCACTGTTCCATTGCTGGTACTTCCTCTGCGCCACCCTCATGATATTCTATCAAATCTGCAATGTTGAACACAGGGGAAATGTTGAATCCATCTGGCAACTCTACCTCATATGCGTTCCCTGAATCATGCCTCTTCAAAATTTTACAGGGACCGAACTTCTTCATCTTCAATTTGTTATAGGTTCCTACTGGAAACCTTTCTTTCCTCAAGTGGACCATCACTTCATCACCAATCTAAAACTCCTTATACCTCCTCTTTTGATCTGCCTTAGCCTTATACTGCATATTCATCTTGTTAATGTGTTCTTTTACCTTCTCATGCATATTCTTGATGTGTTCTGCAAAGTCTTCAGCTTCAGCACTTGTCTTCTTCTCTTGGTCCATCTTCCTCAATTCTGGAGCAGTCCTAGGACTACTTCCATACACAATCTGGAACGGTGATCTACCAGTGCTTCTATTGACAGAATTGTTGTAAGCGAATTCTGCCTGGGGTAAGATCAAATCCCATCCCTTTGGTTTATCTCCTACCAAGCATCTCAGTAGGTTACCCAAACTCCTGTTCACAACTTCAGTCTGCCCATCAGTCTGGGGATGGTGTGCAGAACTAAACTTCAACTCTGTTTTCAACTTCTTCCACAAGGTCCTCCAAAAGTATCCAACAAATTTTGTGTCACGATCTGAGACTATACTCTTTGGCAAACCATGTAGCCTCACCACCTCTTTGAAGAACAAGTCAGCAATGTGGACTGCATCATGGGTCTTCTGGCATTGGATGAAATGTGTCATCTTCGAAAACCTATCAACCACTACAAATACTGAATCATTCCCTCTCTGTGTCCTTGGCAAACCAAGAACAAAGTCCATACTTATATCCTCCCACGGCCTCTCTGGTACAGGTAAGGGCTGATACAACCCTGTATTCTGACTCACTCCTTTAGCCATTTGACATACCCTACAACTCTGCACAAACTTCTTCACATCTTGTGATAACTGAGGCCAATGATAATGCTCACTGATAATGGAAATGGTCTTATCCCAACCAAAATGTCCTGCCATTCCTCCACTGTGCTTCTCCTTTATCAGATTCTCCCTCATGGAACTCCTCGGAATACATAATTGACTTCCCTTAAACAACATGCCTTCTTGAATTAGGAAATCCAACCACTTTGTCCTGTCAACTGTAATAGGTTCCTTGCAAGCTTTCCAAGCCTCTGCAAAATCAGGATCATTCAGGTACAATGTCTTGAGTTCACTGAACCCAACCACCTCAATCTACATTTCTATCAACAATGTATGCCTCCTACTTAAGGCATTTGCAACCCGATTTGACTTCCCACTCCTATGCTTTAAAACAAATGTATAACTCTACAAAAATTCTACCCATTTCATATGCCTCTGATTTAATTTTCCCTGACTACTCAGGTACTGCAATGCTTGATGATCAGTATACATAACAAATTCCTTCGGCAACAAATAATGTCTCCATTTCTTTAATGCTTGAACTATTGCATTAAATTCTTGGTCATATATAGAGTACTTTCTCTTTGCATCATTTAACTTTTCACTGAAATAGGCAATGGGCTTACCTTCCTGGCTTAACACTGCTCCAATGGCACAACCACTGGCATCACAATCCACTTGAAACACCTTATTGAAATCCGGGAGAGCCAAAACAGGTTGTTCTGTCACCTTCTGCTTCAATAGATCAAAACTCCTTGCTGCTCCAGTGCTCCACTTGAACTCTTTTCTATCCCCTCTCATTGTTTCAGTTAGGGGTGCACAAATACTACTGAAGTTTCTAATAAACTTTCTGTAAAAACTGGCCAAACCATGGAAAGACCTCACCTCAGTAGTAGTTCTTGGGGTAGGCCATTCCAGAATAGCCTTCACCTTCTCTGGGTCCATCTTGAGACCTTCTGTCGAGACAACAAACCCCAAGTACACTAACTCCTTCTTCACAAAACTACACTTCTTCAGATTAATCAGCAATTTCTCTTCTCTTAACTTCTCAAAGACTCTACCAATATGCATTATATGCTCATCCAGTGACTTACTGAATATCAAAATATCATCTAAATACACAATAACAAAGCTTCCTAGGAACTCTTTCAGTACCTCGTTCATGAGCCGCATGAATGTGCTCGGTGCATTGGTTAGCCCAAAAGGCATGACTAACCACTCGTACAGGCCCTCTTTGGTCTTGAAGGCGGTCTTCCATTCATCTCCCTCTCGAATCCGAATCTGGTGATATCCACTCTTCAGATCAATCTTTGTGAAGTACTGAGCTCCACTCAAACAGTCCATCAGGTCATCCATCCTTGGCAGGGGAAATCTATACTTGATTGTTATCTTGTTTATGGCCTGAGAGTCTGTACACATCCTCCACTCCCCATCCTTCTTTGGTGCTAGTACTGCAGGTACTGCACATGGACTCAAACTCTCTCGAATCAAACCCTTTCTCAACAACTCCTCAACTTGTCTGTTTAACTCCTCATTTTCTGCAGGAGTCATTCTATGAGCTGCCTTATTCGGCAAACTGGCTCCTGGGATCAAGTCAATCTGATGACTGATCTTCCTCATTGGTGGTAAACCCTCAGGTACATTATCAGAAACAATATCCTGAAACTCATTCAATAACCCAGAAACTTCTACTGGAACCTTCTCACTACCCTCCTTATCCATTTTAGGAATCAATGCATAACACACACGCTCATGTTTTATGCCTTCTAAAAATTTCCTTCCATCGACATAACAAATTCTAGCACTACTGCATACCTTTTCTTCGGCCTTCTTCAGGGGTTTCAACTTATGGCGGACTCCACCCTTCATCAGGGAATAAGTGTTTGCATGGCCATCATGTACAGCTCGCCTGTCAAACTGCCACGGCCTTCCCAACAACATGTGACATGCATCCATGGGGATGATATCACAGAGTACCTCATCATGATAGCTTCCGATCTTGAACTTCACCAGGCACTGCTCATTGACTAGAACTTTGTGGTCTTTCTGCAACCAGGCAATCCGATATGGATGTGGATGCCTTTCCCTCTTCAGCTTCAACTTTGTAACCATTTCTTCTGACACTAGATTATCAGTGCTCCCACCATCAATAATGACATCACAACATTTGTCTTCACACTTGCACCTTGTGCGAAACAAATTCTTCCTCTGTTCTGGCTCCTTCTCTTCAGTCACCAAGGCTCTTCTAACCACTAGGGCTTCTCCCCTTTCAGCATCATCTGAATGCTCAGATTGAGCCTCCTCATCTACATGCGCAACTCTTGCACGACCTTCTGGCCTTTTGTCTGTCCTTCCTTGGTATTGTGGACATTCATAGGCTCGATGCCCTTCTTCACCACATCGGAAACAAGTTCCTCTGAAACCACCTCTTCCAGGTCCTTGCCCAAATCTTCCTCGTCCTCTACCTCTTTGATCACCACCATTCTGATCACGTGGGCGGTAGAAGTTATCATTCCTCTGGCTTCGACTGGTACCCACATCTTCATTTTTCTTCTCATCCTCATTTCGGCTTCCAAAAGATCTTCCGCTACCCCTTCCGCTTTGACCTCCTCGTCCTTTTTGCTTGCTGTCAAATCTCTTGTTCAGCTTCTCTTCAACTCTCAGCGAAAATTGGTAAGCATCCTCAATGGTGGCCATTCTGACCAGGCTTAACTCCTCTTGAATGCTCGGCCGTAACCCATTAAGATAACGGGCTACCTTCTCCTTGTTGGCCTCTGCATGTCCCGTTCTGATGATCATCTTGTGAAAATCTTCTGTGTATTCTTTCACAGATCTACTTCCTTGCTTCAACCCTTGCAATTTCTTCAATAGATCTAACTCATAGTCCATTGGCATGAACTGCTTCTTCAGTTTCTCCACCATGCGATCCCATCTGGTGATCTTTCCCTTTTCTCTCTTATTTCTTTCTAGTTGGACCTCTTTCCACCAGATACTGGCGTGGCCCTTTAGCTTCGTTTTTGCAAACTTAACCCGATCTGGGTCCTCTACTTCTTCATACTCGAAATACTCTTCCAACTCATTGATCCAATCAATCAACTCTTCCGGGTCTAGACTTCCGAAAAACTGGGAACTTCTACTCTAGGTCTTTTTCCGATCTTCGAAATGGCCCTTATCAGCCGCATTTGATCTTGATCAATAGCTTCTTCTTCCTCTTCTACATCTGAATCTTCCACCTCTTCTTCATCCTCACTTTCTTCTCCCCTTCTCGGGTTTACCCCTCTTCTTAACTCTCTTTGTAATGCATTTATTTGTCTCTGGAGGGCTCTGAAACCCTCAGCCGCTAATGGATCTCTTCCACCAGCATTTCTGGCACCACCTCGCCTACCACGTGCCACTCTTGGAGGCATCTTGAATATCTTGAACCCACAACCACAGTCCTGGTGCGAACTGCCTCACGATCGGCGATCTGTCCACACGCTCAAGAAAACCCGCTCTGATACCACTTGATGAGGGTGCAACCCGAGACACAGAAAATCACACAGAAAAACTAACAAATCTTATTATTTTCAAAGTATGAAATTCCTACATGCAGAGGATCTCAAATCCTCGAGTTTTGCAATACATGCAAATTACAGAAAGAAACTACAGAAATTCCCCTATTCGCAGCATGCGATCTTCTTTCCCCAAAAACTGCCTAAAAGAAACAGTAACTCGCCCATAAATAGCCCGTTTCTTTGTTTGGAGCCAAAAACGGGATTCAAATTATGCACCAACTTTCGGAAGCCCTAACTCAAGATCTAACCGTCAGATCTTCAATGATAATACCTTTTCGGAAAGCTCTCGCGAAGATCTCTTGCCGGAAAGTGGGGCCTAAAGGCTAACCACTTTCGTATTCCGCCAATTTTTCAGGCCCATCCGGAGCCTCTAAGTACCTCAAAATTAGCTCCGAAGATTTCATAAGGCAAAAAGCAGAAATTGAAACTTGAATAACTTTTGAACCGGAAATGCTCTTGATCTGATTCTTTCACCAAAGTGTTTATTATTATGTCCTGAAGCTTCCCTTAAATTTTTGTCTCCTCACGCCTTCAAATTCATACCTGCTAAAAATAGCAGTTGAGCAGAAAAAGCAGAAAAGCAGTTCTGAAAGTTGGGAATTCTTCTTCGACGAAAAGGGTATCCAGAAATGCAAAAACATCTACAAAAAAATCTAAATGAAAGTAAATATATTTTTGGGTGATGTAGGATTGCCCTTACACCACTGGATGCTCCTGCATCAATTGTTAAGAAATCTTGTTCAAATTTCGATTTGCTTAATTCAAGGCGAGGGATTAAAGTTTATGATCTTTAAGTAAAAGAAAATTTTGACCAATATCAATAGGATAATTATTTAGCAGTTATTTTTCTATTTCACTGTTTGAATATTAAAATCTATAATATAATATTTAAATAAAATAGGGATTAAAATGCATGTGTTTGAGAGCTTTCTTCCAGAGGAAACGCCAGTGGGTCTGATGAAAGGAAGATGTCAGATCTCATATATGATTATGATATCTACAATGATATTGGAGAGCCAGAAAAAGTTGCAGAGCTGCGGAGGGAAGCGTTGGGTGGAACGCAGGAGTTCCCATATCCTAGAAGATGTAGAACTGGTCGTCCACGCATTGAATCAGGCATGTATAATCAATAATCAGTGACGTATTTATAAACTTATTTATTGGCGAGTGTTGATATAATGTTTTGTTGGAAAATTTCTTGCAGCTCCTGAATTCGAGACTCGAACAAGCTTGATCTTTATTCCCCCCAATGAAAGGTTTCCTTATTCTCACTTTTCCGACTTTGGAGCTCACCTAGTTAAGGCATTTGCCAACCTGATTGTTCCCACTCTCGAGAACCTCTTCGACTACGCATTTGATTCCTTTGAGGAAGTAAGCGACCTTTACAAACGAGGATTCAAATGTACTTATAATTCTCTCAAGAGTCTCCATCAAGCTAGTAGCCCACTGTAGTTTATACATGGACTCCTCGAGGGCCTGGAGGATGACATTCCACTCATAAATTTCAATCGTCCCCAAATAGTCGAAGGTAAGGTTAACATAGATGATCAATTTCTAATTTCATCGAGTATAAAATCTTGTCTGTTAGAGAAGTAATTAAATCATTATTATGCGGCATAGTGGATGAATGTGCGTGGAGAAGCGATGAGGAATTTGCACGTCAAACAATTGCAGGTTTGAATCCAATGGTGATCCAGTGCCTAGAGGTAATCCGCATTCTAAAACTTTACAAAATCTTCCCTTCTACTGTCCTTTCTGAAATAACATCAATTGCTGTTTCGAAACAGAAATTTCCTCCCTGCAGTAGCTTGGATGAAAAGACATACGGTCCACAGAAGAGCACCATCGTAGCCCAGCACATAGAAAAGAACTTTGAGGGCCTTTCTGTGGATCAAGTAATTTCTCTCTTCAAAAATTCCTCGTTCTTTTCTCCCTAATATTTAAATATGATGGAAATTTAATGTACAAAATACAGGCCACTGCTTTGAAAAGGTTGTTTATTGTGGATTACTATGATGCCTATATGCCTTACGTCGAGCGCATAAATAAGCTTTCAAAAGATGTTAAGACATATGCAAGCCGAACAGTTTACTTCCTCACCGAGGAAGGGATTTTAAAGCCAGTGGCCATAGAGTTGTGTTTGCCACCAATTGATGACAATGCGGCCGTAAGAAAGGTTTTTACACCAGGCAATAAGGGAACAGAAGAAGGAGCAGTGTGGCAATTGGCCAAAGCCCATGCTAAAGTTAATGATGCAGGTTGCCATCAGCTCATCAGCCATTGGTAAGTATGATAAGGGTTCATTATGCACCTTATCCACTGTATACCACAACATAGATCTCAGTTAAATCTGTCAAGATTAGTTATCCATAAAATTATTATAGGTAAACCTTTGTTTTCTAATTTGACTGCAGGTTAAGAACTCATTGTATCACAGAGCCTTTCATTATAGCTACCCACAGACAACTAAGTAAAATGCACCCAATCTACAAATTATTAATCCCCCATTACCTCGATACAATGGACATCAATCAAGCTGCCTGTCAGAGTTTGATAAATGCATCAGGTATTATCGAGCGAGGCTTTACACCTGGCAGATATTGTATGGAAATGTCATCCAAAGTCTACAAACAGTGGAAATTCAATGAGCAAGGACTGGAGGCTGACCTACTTAAAAGGTCAGTGATTCTCTAGTTTCATTGCCCTGATGAATTAATATTGATTCATAGCTTCCACCATATAAACCAGTGTTGACAAGTCGATATCTTGATTTATTGATTAATGTTTTGTATTTAATAGACATCTTTTCAAAGCTTAAAAATCATTGCTAAAAAGCTGATTAGTAGATATCTTGTCTAATTAAAGGCACTAATAAAATTGACCCTTTCATTTAACTTGTACTGTGCAAGGGAATGACAGTCCGTGATTCAAAGGCACCAAATGGTTTGAAGCTTGTGATCGAGGGTGTGGGAAAAGATAACATTAAACTAATAGCATAGGAGGAGGAGTCATGCAAGACATATAGACAAATAGAAATACTTAAATTATGAAACTCAAACACATATACACCAACCCAGAAATTTATATTTATTCATCTCAGAAATACATTTCTACAGAGCTTCGGCTCTTCATATTTTCATCTTCTAAAACTTACTATTTGTCTTCTACTCTTGGGAGCATTTTCATGTCATCTTTATTACATAATCCTCTTCTCTCTCAAACTTCACTCTTTTTCTCTCTATATCCTCATATCACAAAATACAAACACACATATATATCTAAAATATTTCAATCAGTCCGAGAGAACCATATGTACAAAGAAGTTAAGGCTCCAAAGGTTAGCCAAGCTGTTGAGCACATTTCACAATAAACTGTCGTCCAATCGCATTCAACCAATGTCCTTCCAATCCATCGAGGAGCGCATAAACTACCACCAGGAAAGTCAAACAGTCAACCAGCGAAGACAACCGCTCTACCGAGCATACTGAAGGAAGGACCTACGGTGATACGGTGAAGACGCGCACAAAACGCATTACCGCGGGTGTTTGAGGATGAACACACAAGACCGCGGTGAAAGGAGAGGAGCAGTTGAAGGCGAAGAAACCGCACCAATGTGGGGAGGAGAGAGAAGACCAGCGGTAAGGCGGAGCAGCCGGAAGATAGAAATCGTGCCATCGCGAGGAAACAAGAGACAGACCGCGGGGTGGGGGTAACAGCCAAGCACCGACAGACTTCGACACCGCACTTTCGCCAGGGATGATAAGCCAGACCATGGGATGCCGAAAGCAACAGATGGAAGGTTAACCGCACTACCGCGGTGTGGAAGCAGGAAGGTCACGGTAACATGGGAGACACAGAACAGAGCCATTGCGAGACCGCCAGCAGAGAAGGATCAGCCCACGAGGTGGCAGTGAAGCAGAGAGAGATGGCCAAACCGTGATGCCGCGAGTAGAATGGAAGAGAGCTACGGTGAACGACCCAAACATGAGGGAAGGAAAATCAACGCACGAAAAATGATGAAGTTGGAATTATTTCCAACACTCCCTCTTAATTTCAACTTCACGACTGCTCTTCCAAGAATTCTGAAAAACTAGAAATCTTCTTCACCACTGCTAGATCTGCTGCAACGATCTCTTCTGGATCTTCTTCGATTTTGTTCATCACCTATGGCTAGATTTCCTCATCTGTATCTCTGTACTAGCTTCTTCTTTTTGTCAAATGTATTCTTCAACTTTCTCATCTGTATTCTCAGCTTTGTCATCAATCTTCTCATTTGCATGCTCTATGCTTTTGTATCTTTGTTCTTCTCTGAGGTCTGCAACCTCTTCATTAATTTTCATCTTTTTCGATCTGCCTGCAAGTTTTTTTTTTTTTTTGATATGTTGTTATTTTCTATCAAATAGGTGGTTTCAGTTTACCACGAACTAGTTGTTTTTCTTCTCACCAATTTTCTCATTCTAATTAACATTCTTTTCCCTCATCTCATCCTTCTTCTGATTGTCACTGCTTGTGCAGCTCCATCATTTCTTTGTCATTTTGATTTCATTCAACTCTTCCCATGGAAACACACTGCAGGTGGTTGGGAGTTCTTCCATTTCATTCTCTGATAAGGGTGGTTTCAGATTACTAGAAACTCACAAGGATGTTTTCAATCCTTTCTATATCATTGATTTAATTCTACCCATGGTGGCACGTTGCTGGTACTAGGGAGACCTGTCATTTTTTTTGCACTTTCCTTAACTGTTTCAAATTCATCCTTCAAATGTGGTGGTTTCAGATTACCACTAACTAATTGAAAAAAAAATTTCAAAGAGGTGGTTTCAGATTACCACAAACTGATTGCAAATCATTATGTTATTTCTCCCTCTTTAGTCAAACTCCTCTTTTTCTAGATTTCCAAACTTGTCTTCTTCCTTCTCATTTCACTTCCTCATTCATAAACACAATTTTGATATAACTCTGTCCATATTCTTTGACTAAATTCAGATTCAACTCAACTCTTGATGACCAATAATAGCTGTGGCTGTAACGTCTTTTGTTTTATTCATATTATGTCTTCTCTCCATTGCACTCAAACAACTGAAAAAATATAGACATGCATCCTAGACAGCTTCATGTGACTGTATTTCAAAACATTCTTTAAAATTTCATAACACTCAAACAACAAAATTATTTACATGCTTCCTAGACAACTATTGCTGTTCCAAACTTATCTCTACTCCCAGTCAACCTGACCGACAAGGCTCTGATACCACTTTCTGGGAAAAGATAACATTAAACTAATAGCATAGGAGGAGGAGTCATGCAAGACATATAGACAAATAAAAATACTTAAATTATGAAACTCAAACACATATACACCAACCCAGAAATTTATATTCATTCATCTCAGAAATACATTTCTATAGAGCTTCGGCTCTTCATATTTTCATCTTCTGAAACTTACTATTTGTCTTATGCTCTTGGGAGCATTTTCATGTCATCTTTATTACATAATCCTCTTCTCTCTCAGACTTCACTCTTTTCCTCTCTATATCCTCATATCACAAAATATGAACACACATATATATCTAAAATATTTCAATCAGTTTGAGAGAACCATATGTACAAAGAAGTTAAGGCTCCAAAGGTTAGCCAAGCTGTCGAGCACATTTCACAATAAACTGCCATCCAATCGCATTCAACCAACGTCCTTCCAATCCTCCGAGGAGCGCATAAACTGCCACCAGGAAAGTCAAACAGTCAACCGGCGAAGACAACCGCGCTATCAAGCATACTAAAGGAAGGACCTATGGTGATATGATGAAGACGCACATAAAACGCATTACTGCGAGTGTTTGAGGATGAGCACACGGGACCACGGTGAAAGGAGAGGAGAAGTTGAAGGTGGAGAAACCGCACCAATCTGGGGAGGAGAGAGAAGACCGGCGGTAAGGCAGAGTAGCTGGAAGATAGAAACTGTGCCATCACGAGGAAACAAGAGACAGACCGCGGGGTGGTGGTAACCGCCAAGCACCGACAGACTTCGACACCGCGCTTCCGCTAGGGATGATAAGCCAGACCGCGAGATGCCAAAAGCAACAGACGGAAGGTTAACCACACTACCGCGGTGAGGAAGCAGGAAGGTCGCGGTAACACGGGAGACGCAGAATAGAGCCATCGTGAGACCGCCAGCAGAGAAGGGTCAGCCCACGGGGTGGCGGTGAAGCAGGGAGAGATAGCCAAACCGCGATGCCGCAAGCAGAACGGAAGAGAGCTACAGTGAAGCGGTGAACGACCCAAACACAAGGGAAGGAAAGTCAACGCACGAAAAATGATGAAGTTGTAATTATTTCCAACAAAGGGCTACTTGTATGGTGTAGACGGTATTGAAATATGGTTTGCCTTAAAACAGTGGGTTTCAGACTATTTGTCTTTGTATTACAAGGATGATAGCTCTCTTCAAAAAGACAAAGAATTGCAAGCTTGGTGGGATGAAATAGTAAATGTGGGACATGGAGACCTCAAGGATGATCTGAGTAGATGGTACAAGATGGATTCTTTGGATGAAGTAGTTCAAGTAGTGACAATTATCATCTGGACTGCATCTGCTCACCATGCTGCAGTCAACTTTGGACAGTACTCCTATGGAGGATACATGCCTAATTTTCCCACCATGAGCAGGCGCTTGATTCCAGACAAAGGAACACCTTAATATGATGAACTCCTTAAGGACCCAGAGGAATATTTCCTCAAAACAGTGTCCGCTCCCACACAGGCCACCCTTGTCATGGCTGTTTTGGAAATTTTGTCAAAGCATGCAATAAATGAAGTATATGTGGGATAGCTGCAGGGGTCCACCATGGACAAAGTAGATGATCCGTGTATAGAAGAAAGTTTCACAAGATTTTCAGAAAACATGATAAAGATTGAGAAGAATATAATCAAGAGGAATAGCAACTACCAAGTTTACAAGAATAGGACTGGACCTGCAAAAGTTCCTTACACATTACTCTACCCCAACACTACTGATTTATCAAAATCAGGTGGTCTCATAGGCCGTGGTGTGCCCAATAGTATATCCATTTAATAGTATCGAGACATTCAATAAATTATAATCCTTCACTCGATGCATTTTCATTCCCAATAAGATTTGCAGCTCAGAATTCGGTAATTGAATGGTGTAATTAAATATTTAATTACACTTTATTAGGTTTACTTTGGATCTAATTAGGTTTTTCTTTCAGTTTTTTTCATCTTGCTCTATAAAAGCAAGTTATTTTATGTAATTCATTATTTTCAATGATATTATTTGCATCATTTTATGCTAATTGTTTCGATACAATGTTAGAGTTTCCAATAAATTGAATAAAATCAAGATCACCTACAAAACATGTGAGGATGGATGCATGAATGGGTTTTAAATACAAGGTCAAGTTTTTTATTCTCCTTAAGTTGCACTTAAAGGGGGTATTGGTGTAATTAAATATTTAATTATACTTTATTATGTTTACTTAGGTCCTAATTAGGTTTTCCTTTTAAGAATTTTTTTCTCACTCTATAAAAGCAAGTTCTCACATGTAATTCATTATTTCCAATAATATTATTTTCATCATTTTACATGAGATTCTCTTTGCATGTTTTATTGTCTTCTTGTAGAAGGTTAATCACTGGTTTTGCAGGTGATCTTGGTTTTATTGAGTTTATTGGAAACTCTAACAAATGTTAGCTTCTTTATCCATTAGTGTTCTATAAATTTTTGTTATGTCATCTAAGAATGTTGGTTGTACAAGTTAGAAAGGTTAAAGCCTTTTAGAAGGCCAAAAAATATTGCAATAGGTTAAATTTGATAGATGGCAGAATTGTGCAATTTAATTTTTCTTACATTCTTATTTTATAGGGAGCAAATGAACATTTAAGTGTCAAAAGAAATTGGAAAAAGAAAAATATCAAAATTGAAATAGAACAAACAATACATCAACACAAAAGATAAACATGTTACACTCTTCTTTAATCTAAAGGAGTTATAGTTAAATCAATCACTTTTCAAAAAATAATTTATAGATCAATAAATTTACAACATAGTAGATGATCAACCAACTCCCATAGACTACTTTTAGAAGAGCATCATACTTAATTTACATTAACTTCCTCAAACTTAGCACTATTTTTAGTGTCTTTAAAGGAAGCTACTTATGAATCCATTTTTAAATTGATTTTATCAATATAATTCAAAAAGATTTTTTATTAGATTAAATCTATTAGAGGGGGTTTCTAATTGAAAACCTTAAGGATCAAATGTAGTTTTAAATGAAAGATTCCCTCTCAAAGTGAGGAATTTCACAAGGATGATCCCTCTATGGGGTAAGCATGACAAAAATTAAAGTTATAACTAGCATTTAATACTAATAATATTTCTTAACGCTTCAAAAAATATATCATTGCAAGTAATAGGAAAATTCTTCTTTGCCACAATATACAATGTATATGCTTTAATATATTTAAAATGACCTAAAAATTTAGATTTATAATTTTGATGATGTAACTCATTTCTTTTCTCCTTGAAAATCAAAGAATAACATGTAAATACAAAAATTATAGAAATGCAATAGTAGGAGGGTAAGTAAACTAGACTTTATATGGATTCTATCATTCCCATAATGCGCACACAACTCAAATCAATTTTTATTTTTTATTTAATTTTTTAAAAACTTATTTAAATAATCACAAATATTTTTAGTGGTGAATCTTTATCAATTGATGAATATTAGATATTAGCCAAGTTGAAATTGGAGAATTAATCACACCCAACAAGGTGGCCAAATCACCTAGATTTTATGAATTATCAATCCAATGCATGTCCATTCACCATAGATTTATTTTATGAGGCATATTTAAGTAATAAATTTGACATAAAAGACTATGCATTTCAAATGGACCAATTAATATTTTTTTGTAGAATTTTAGAAGCATGTAATAAATCACCTACATATTCGCCAATTCTTTTAAAATGACATCATGTATCAGGACCCATTTCACTAATTAAAATTTACAAATAGTTTCTTATGAGCACCTAGTTTGCCAATTAAAATTTACAAATAGTTTCTTATGAGTACCCATTTCACCAATAACATTAAAAAATTATTACATTTGACGACACATTATCGAAAACTATGTGAGGGGAAAGAAAAAAAATGTTAAAATATGTCTGGATTTCAAGCTCATGCATAGAGTTGGAAAATAATTAACTCTAAAACCATGTTGATCTACGAAGAGAGTTCAAATAGTTGGTTAATAGTTTTAAATCCCTATGAGTCTAAGCAATCTTATATATCATGAAACACGTGAACATGCCTCCCACATAAGTCTAATGGTAGCCTTCCTCACCATGGAAAGCTATTTATATACTAGTTATGATTCAAGGAAACCAATTATCTCCATTGTTCATCAAAGCCACAATAGAGTGATTTGTTGGAGTCAGCAAGTAAAATGGATTCAATATTTGGTAATAAGAAGTTCCCCGATAGTGAATTATGAAATTAATGGTGAAGTAGTACTACAAAAGGTGGCTCTTTTCAACTTTACAAATTACTCAGCAACACTGGTTGACTAGGCTTCTAAATTGATGGAGAAAAAAGTCTCTCTTCAGCTTCTGATCAGTGACCAAGTCGACCCTAGTATTTTATGCAAACCGTCACTGCTTTTAAAACCAATGAATAGAATTGTAACAAAGGGTTTCTGAAAAGTGTCGTTGTAACTTAATGTTCTCACTTGTACCTTGTGATAATTTTCTACTTAATCATTTTTGTTATGCTATGTAAGAAATCAACCTAGATATTAAAAATCATTATATTATTTTAATTTTCATATTTAATTGTATTTTTTTTCTCAAATATGATGAATAAAGATTAATAAGTTGAAATGATGATATATATGTTTATATAGTTAAAATTGAAAGTTAAAATAGTGTCATTTTTATGAATAAAAAGTTTTAGTTGGAACAAACATGTAGCATTTAGTTTATTTAGAATTAGTCAACCTTATATGTGATGTGATGGATTATGTGTAGAAATGAGATTTAGAAAAATGGTCAGTAAGCCTTCTTACTTAGAGTGGAACCCATGGGTTGGACTTATTTCAAGTGAGACAAGCTACACTATAAAATTGAAATGGAACTCTGTGCTAGGATTTCCTAGCACATTTCTCATAAAAAATATGCATGCCCAAGAGTTCTTTTTGAAACCACTCACAATATCAACCCCAGGTTATGGAAAAGTTCATTTCCAATATAATTCATGGATAGCCCCTTCTTCTATCGACCCGAATGATTGTGTTTTCTTCGCTAACAAGGTCTAGCATTTCTTATCATTAAAAAATCATGTTTAAATTTAGTGTACTTGAACCACCAAAAATATAACACTTAAAGGGACAGAGGATTCCCTTTACTAGGCCCCTAGGGATTTTCACCTAGGAGCACTTTGGTTTAGGAATAGACTCTCTTTCCACTTGATGGTTATGTTGTTTTTGGTGGTTGCATTCAAAGTGAGGATTAGATTGGGGTTGTGTTGTGTGTGATGAGTGTGGCTGAAAATTTAAATGAAATGATTCTAATCTAATATATGAAATGTAAACAAAGCAAATGTGAACTAAATGCAAGCTAAACTATATGCCCTAAATGTATGCAATCTGAAAACTATCAGGATATAACAGAGAGTGTGCACCTGGGAAATGAAAATTGTAGATGAGGAGTCCCAGAATGTTCTAGAAATTGCCTGAAATTAGTAGAGGGACACTTACGCCAAGATGGGTAACCTACTCCTCCTGTTGGGAAAGTTTGTTGGACTGGATTTCAGGGAAAAGGGTACCTAGAAATACAAAAACCCTTTTTCAGGCTTAGCAGAGGAACAAGGTCACCAATAGTGGTGACCTAGTTCTCTTGGTTCTTTTGGAAGATTTAAGGTCTGATTTTGTGGGTCCCAATTTGTACTTTCCTTCTTTGTAATAGTCTGTATCTGAATCTCTTGAAAATGACCCGCAACTTGTCCTTTTGCTCCTCCTAGGGTTTGATGTCTTCATGTGACTTGAATAGAATGTTTTGTATTTTCTCCAACACTTTGAATCTTGTTAAATCTGAATACAACCTGCAAAGCACATGCAAAGACAAAGAGAATGTTGGGGTTAGGAAATAGGGTTTTGCCTAAGTCAAACCCCTTTGATGGTAACTAAACCCAAATGAGATAAAAATCAAAGGAGAGATGCTTGAATGATAAGCAATGTAAATTCTCACAAAATCCTTTGTTGTTGAAGTCTACAACATGAAAGAATCAGCTCCAATGGAGGTTGCTTTCTCTTCCTTGTGCTTGAAGGTTTGCTTTGGAAGCTTTAGTGCAAGAGTACTTGTTAAGAGATGTAAAAATGACCTTTGGAGAGAGTGTAAGATAGGAAAAATGAAGGTGAAAACCATTATTTATACAACATATGCCCTAATTTATCAAAAATGCAACATGATAAGATAACACTAGGGTTTTGGAGGCAAATCCCCATTAGTTTTTTGTCTTAAATTTGAAATTTATGTCAAAAGGGACTAGGTCGCCCATGGTGGTGACCTAGTCCACTTGGAGAATTTCAACTGGTGGTCAGGAATACAATGGTAATTAATGATGTTTATTAGGTTTGCAACACACTTAAGTGAATCCTAAAAGTACATAAAGGGGACAAATTAACATAAGAAAAGTGTTAATTAGTGGATGATAAGCCTAGGAAAGTGTGAAAATGCCTTACAACACTTTACAACACCTTGACACAAGGCTTGGAAAGGGTTAAAATGGGGTTATTTAGGTGAATTGTGCTGAAAGGGTCTTAGAAAAGTGGGAAGATGTGTTACAACACTTCACAACACCTTAGTAAAACACCATTAGAATGTTGTTGAATTGCAAGAATTCAAGACTGGATCAAGACAAAACAAGGCCAAAATGAATGAAAAAGTTCCAAAGACTACACTTTTTGGTGACACAGTACCAAATTAAAGTTTATGATATTTAAGTAAAAGTAAATTTTGACAAAGAAAATTATTTAAAACTTTTTATTAAGCATCAAGTTTAAATTTCTATTTACTATTTGAACATTAGAACTTATAATACAAAAATAAGATAAGGATTAACATGAATTTGTTTATCGGAGCTTTCTTCAAGAGGAAATGCCTATGGGTTTGAGAAAACTGAAGGAGTTAGATTTGAACTCCCTATGAAGACCTAACTGGAGAAAGGAGGGTGTCTAATCTCATATATGATTATGATGTCTACAATAGTATTGGATAGATAAAAAAAGATGCAGAGCTATGGAGGGAAGTGCTTGGTGGATCGTAGGAGTTCCCATATCCTAGAAGATGTAGAACTAGGTGTCCACACATTAAAACATGCTTGTATAATCAATAATAGTAATATATTTATAAACCTATTTACCCTCGAGTGTTGATATAATGTTTTGTTGGAAAATATCTTGCAGCTGTTGAATTCCGGATGTGAACAAGCTTGATCTTTATTCCCCCGAAAAAAGATTTCCTTATTCCGACTCTTCTGAGTTTGGAGCTGACCTAGTGAAGGAATTTTCCAACCTAATTTTTACCTCTCACTAATCTTTTTGACTAAGAAGTTGATTCCTTCGAGGAAGTAAGTGACCTTTGAAAATCAGGATTCAAAAGTACCCATAATTCTCTCAAGAGTCTCCATAAAGAGAGTAGCCCAGTACAATTTATCTAGGAGCTGCTCAACGGCTTGGAGGATGATATTCCTATTCAAAAATAATGCATGTAGACTCACCTTAACTGTTGTTTACACCACCATGCTAATCGACTCCAATGCCATGCATGAGTTCATTGTTTTTTCCACCTAAGCTCAGTTTTTTCTCCAGTGTGTTGCATGTTGACTTTGTTTCCATGCACACCTCTTAATTTAGAGATGGTTTTAGCATTTAGTTTATAGAGGGTTCTTAATATTTTTTTGTATTAGTTTTAGTTACTATTATCTTTGTTTTCACTATAACTGCAATCTTCATGTTGATCGAATAATGCATGCTTGTAGCATGCATAGACTTTCTTTTTGTTCACAATTTGTTTTTGATGTTGTGATCTATGCACCGATGCAATCCTTTCTTATATAAGCATTGTCAATAGAGATATTAATTAAGCTTGTAAAATATAGTGTTGTGTTCTATTTTTCCTATATGTTATTTCTACTACAATATTGTTTTATTTGTTGATTTTCTTTTTAACCCATGCGATTAGGAATAAAGTTTGATTTAGATTCTACATTTGGTATCAGAGCATCATGTCAGGTCTAAATTCCTTTCCAATTCTTGATTTCAATGGAAGTGATTATGAATACTGGTGCATCAAGATGATGACATTTTTGATAGGAAAATATTTATGGGAGATTGGTGAGATAGGTTATGAAGAGTCAACATAATGTAATTCTCTTGCAACAAATGACAGAATAGCTAAGAACGAGGCTAAAAAGATGAATTCTTAAGCCTTGTTTCATATTCAAATATCTCTTGATAAGAGCTTATTTTCAAGAATTGCAAGTCTGAAGTCAACTACAAAAGCTTGGAAGACTCTAAAAGAAGCTTACCAAGGCAGTGACTAGGTCAAGGTTGTGAAGCTACAGACATTAAAAAGAGACTTTGAAAATCTGAAAATGCAAGAAATTGAGAAAGTAAGTGATTATTGTATAAGATTCAATGACGTGTTTAATAAAATGGCCGCTCTTGGAGAATCAATAAGCAATGAGGTAGTAATTATAAAGTTTATGAGATCCCTAACATCAAGGTGGAATCATGTTTCTATAATAATTGTAGAGTGTAAGGACTTGACTACCCTTTAATTTGATCACTTAGTTGGATCTTTAATGTCTCATGAAGAAAGATTGAGAGATTCATTTGGGAAAAGTGAAGGGAAAGCTTTTTACTCCAAATTACAAAGAATGAAGATGTTAGTAGTAGAAACCAAGGTCAAGGAAGAGGCCAAAATCAGAATCCTTCAAGAGGAAGAGGTGATTCAAAAGGAAGAGGTAGAGGCGGATTTGATAAGAGAAATATTTAGTGTTACCATTGTAACAAGTATGGACACTTTGAAAGAGACTGCATATTGAAAGAAGGTAATAATGATAAAAGTGTTCATTATGCTCAAGAGGGTGATGAGGCTCCTCCCAATAATTTATTTATATGTTATAAAAAATTTGAAACTATTTCTAAATATGTTTGGTATTTAGATTCATGGTGTTTTAACCATATGTCAAGGAATGAGAGGCTTTTTTCTCTTATGGATGAAAGCTTAAAATCCAAGATGAAGCTTGGTGATGACAAATCATTGGAGGTTGCCAAAAAAGGGGCTACAGAAGTGCCTACTAAAGAAGGTATGAAAAGTGTTAAAGAAATTTATTACACTCCAGAATTAAAGCATAACTTGTTGAGTGTTGGGAAATTGTGTGAGAAAAATTATAAGGTAGTGTTTGAAAATCAACAACGAATAATTTATGATAAGAACCAAGGAAATAGGGTGGTTATAGTTGTGCCTATGTCAAAGAATAAAATGTTTCGATTGAAGTTTGGAGAACATAGAAGCAATTTTGCTAATATGGAATATGAGGACAAAATTTGGTTGTGGCATCTCAGGTATGGGCATTTAAATTTTCATAGTTTGAAGATTCTAACATTAAAATTATTAGTTTTTGGTTTTCCTAAGGTTGAAGAATATAAAGAAGTTTGTGAAGGATGTCCCAAAGGAAAACATGCAACAGAGAAATTTCCAAAAGTCAGTGCATGGAGGGCTCATTATCCCCTTCAATTAGTTCATTCAAACATTTGTGGTCCTATGCAGACAAAGAGTTTGGGTAAGTCATCATATTTCATTACTTTTATTGATGGTTACTCACGAAATTGTTGGTTTTATTTTTTGAAAACCTAAGATGAACCCTTGAGACATTCAAGAGGTTTAGAGCCCTTGTGGAAAAGGAAAAAGGGTGTAGTATCAAATGCTTAAGGACTGCTCGTGGGGGAGAATTTTATTGAAGAGACTTCAAAAATTATTGTGATATGTATGGCACCAAAAGGAAGCTCACCACTTCTTACACACCTCAAAAAAATGTAGTGGAAAGGAAAAACCATATACTGGTAGAAATGGCAAGAAGTATGCTTTAGACCAAGGGTCTAAGCAATTATTTTTGGGGTGATGCAGTTGCTACTGCACTATATATTTTTAATTGAAATCCCACCAGTGCACTCGATATGATGACTCCATATGAAGCCTGGTATGAGAAAAGGCCTAATGTCTAGCATTTCCATTTTTTTTGGGTGTTTAGCATATGTACATGTAGCTAAATAAAAGAGGCAAAAGTTAGATCCAAAAAGTGAATACTTTATTTTGTTGGATTTAGTGAGCAAAGTAAAGCTTACGGGCTGTATAATCCTCTCACTCATAACATTTTTATCTCTCAAGATGTGATTTTTGATGAAGGGGGAGTTTATGGTCATAAAAATGGCCATGGTAAGATGTCAAAATCTATTTTGAATGATGGTATTGTTAATGAGATTGATCATGATAAGCCCACTAACATTTGAGTTTCAAGAGCTACAAGTCCACCAAGTAGCCCCTCATGAATTCCAAGTGCAAGTCAAACTTCAAGTCCAAGTTCTACAAGGAAGGTAAGAAGCTTAAGTGACATTTATTAGAGGAGTACAAATGAAGAACATGAAGAAAATATAAGAGGTGAGATAGTAAATATTTCTTTACTTTCTAAGGCTAATTTTGAGCCATCATGTTTTAAAGATGCAAGTACTAATGAAGTTTTGGTGCAAGAAATGCAAGAAGAGATAGATTATATTCAAAGGAATGATACTTGGGAGCTTAGAGATCTTCCACATGACAAGAAAAATATTGGTACTAAATGGGTCTACAAGACCAAGTACACCAGTGATGAGAGTCTTGAAAGACACAAGGCAATGTTGGTTGTGAAAGAATTCACATAGAGGTATGGTATTGATTATGAAGATACATTTGCACCAGCAGCGAGACAAGAGACTATCAGAATGTTGATCAATTTCACTAGTAGCTCAAATGAAATGGAGCAAATAGGAATGGATAATGATGAGCAAAAAAATGAAAATGTTATAACTCACCAAAATCCTTCAATAAAGTGTTGCAAATATGCATGAAATGGATGCAATGGATGTAGATCTTGATCCTTGCTTGGATGATGTTGATCTTGAATGAAATACTTGCTTGAATCATAAACCCTACATCATAATTGTTTAGCACAATAACAAACATCATGCATGGAATCCTTGACATGATGATTGGTGATCGAAGAATGCTTTAAAATGCTTGATAATCTACCCTTGAATGCTCTTGAATGCTCTTATGAACTCAATTTTTCTAGTATGAATTATTTCACAAAATTCTTAGGTGAAATGAGTGAAAGAACCATATATTTATACTCAATTATGCAAGAATTCCTAAAATTACAACACTACAAGCCAAAATCAGATCTAGGAGAATACAATCCCACCAAGAATTTGAATTAATTTAGATTTTAGACCACATGGGAATCATTTTCCCAAGGTGGTGAATGAGTCCCACCAGGCTTGATTTTTGGGACCAAATTTTAAAATGCCTAGAAATATGTGAAACTAGGTTTGGGACCAGAAGTTTTGGGTGGGACTCATTTTTCCAAGGTGGTGAATGAGTCCTAGATCCCTAAATCTAGGTCATTCAAAATTGAAACACCTAAATTATGATTGGCTAATGATTGGTGTCATGATCATCCTTGAAGAGATGTAATAAATGAGGCTTGTGGATGCAAAATAGAACCAATTAAAGCATAAGAAATCCCAATTATTAATGACAAGCCTAGAAAAGTGTGAAAGTGTGCTACAACAATTTACAACACATTAAAAAAGGAAAGATTTTAATGTTTATTTTAGTTAAAAAGAGGTTTATTAGGTTTAGTTAAATAATAAAACCTTATAAAAGTGTGAAAGTGTGTTACAACACTTCACAACACTTTAGCAAGGTATCATTTAAATCCATTAGTTTACAAGGGTCCAAGACCTAATGTGAATATGTTAGGCATATTAAAACACTAAATCAAGGCCAAGTTAAGGGGACCTTTCTTCATCATTACATCTAGCCCCTACTTTAGTGAGAGGAGGAACTTGCTTCCAAATAACACTAAAGTAGACCAAATGTAGCAACAATCAAGAGGGGTTCAAATGCACCAATGCTAATAAGATAGGACAAACATGACCAAAGGGGGTGCGCAAGCCCTGAGTACCAAGGTCCTATGGAAAACCAACATAAGTACAAAAAAACACACATGAAAATGATATAAAGAGTGACAACAATATGCAAGCATGCACTACTAAATACATAAAGGAATAACATGGAAAGGAAAAAAGGTGGATCGGGCTTTGAAAATTTATCTAATGTGTTATGGATCAGATCTAGGTTTTTTTTTCAAAAAATGCATACTCACTCTAAGGAAATGAAACTCCTTGTTCTCCATTGGGTGAGAAGTCCTAAGAGGGTGAGACACACACACTTATGGCTAGTATGCGCTCACACACACGTGAGTGGCTATGGGGAAATTCATCTATTGGTCAGGCTTCCCACTCAAACCATACCAAAATTATACTTCTTGATAACTTTAATAAGGAACCATGCAAAAGAAATGATTTTCAAGCTTCATGACACAAGAAAAGCTTCATATCCTTAGAACTCATGAACAAACAAGATTGCTCGAATAGGAATGCAAAGTGTATTATGAAAGGTGGAAATATAATGAAAAATAGGGAACATTCAAAGGAGTCTTTCTTAGTTCATGCGAGCTCATTAACTTAGGTAACATTGTGCCTAATGTCTCCAAGAGAGGACCAATCAAAGAATAGAAAATTTACAACTTAGGGGATGCAATGTGGCATAGCAATCCACTAAGAGGAATGTAATATACTAAGAGAGATCACACTCTAGAGGGACATCACACCTAATGTCACCCACAAAGTGAAAAATACATCATATAAAGCAAGAGAACTACACCATGAACCATGAAAAAGAAAAATACAAAAGAATAATGCCTATGTATGCCCCCACTTTAAAGAAATTGCTAAACACCATACTATGAGAAATTAGTTTGAAGTAGAAAATGATAAATGAAAACAATAAAGAAGACATGAGAGCCAACTTGGAAATCCCTATGCCAAGTCATATGTTTCCAAGTAACACTAGGTCATGTAAAAGAAAAATAAAAGAGAGGGGTAGCCCCCAAAATGAAAACACCAAACACATAAGGGATTAATGGATATTGGGTCAGTATGTTGTTCCTACAATTTTTCTTAGAGAGCTTGAAACCATCATCATTCCACTTGTAAATTTCATCATGCAAAACACTAATGATTCAAATTCATTAGATTTTACACCCTCTTATAAAGGAGAGAACAAAATCTCGCAATCTAAGCAGCCTTGTGTAGGTATGGCACCTTGTACTAAGCAAGAGATATATTTATCACAAATTAAAGGAACATCCTCCATCCTTGACTAAAAGAGTATCTTGACAATACTCCTCCAAGATTGTTTGATCTCTCTCCCTCTAAGAAAACTAGATTCATTTTGTGCATATCATAGAATTCATGGTCATGCTACTAATGAATGTAGGGCTTTAAATAACAAAACTCAACATCTTAAGAACTGTGGTGCTCTCCCTTGGGTTGAAGCACCTAGTTCCTTCTTTCATTTTGGCTCATCCTTGTCTTGCACTAAGTGGTGGCAAGGGGTTAGATAGCCTTGTCTTTGTATGTCACTTTTCATTGCCTCTTTTGGCTAGTTGACCACCTTTCATGTACATATAAGAGCAAGCTTGCGATGTGGACAAAATGCCTTAAGTTGGCTCACATGCAACATACTATATTTTCCTTTTCATGTTTTGGCTACTTTAAATTAATTTCTCATAGCATGGTGTTAGCAATTTCTTTAAAGTGGGGACATACATTGACATTATTTTTAGCATTATTTCAATTGCATTTCTTTTCATGTTCCTTGTGTGATTCTCTTTCTTCTTGTGATGCACCCTTTTCTTCCTATTTTCATTGGGTTTGATTTCCTCCAAGAGTTTGATATTTCTTTGACTTATCCTCTCTTGGAAATAGTAAGCACAATGTTCCCTAAGATGAGACCTTGCACGAACTAATAAAAATACCTTTGAACATCTCTCTTTCTTGTTGTGTTGCATTTTGTCTTTTTTTCCTTATTAAAGTAATGGAGGTATGACTTTGATATGGACCTCTTGGGGCTCACCTAATGGACACCTAGCTCCCAATAGCCCTTGTGAGCATGCACATTTGTTTGTATAGTGGACAGTGCATTCCACTTGTAATTTTTTTTGAACAAACAACCTAGATCTAGTCCACCATGTTGGATGGCCAATCGAAGCTTGATCTGTTGCATTTTTATTTTTCTTTTTGTTTCCTTTTCTTGTTTGTGATGGTGTATGTTTGTTATCTGGTTCTGGCTTCATATATCATTTGCAAGTGTGTTCCTTTGTGTTTATGCTAGTTTTTTGTAGGATCTTGATCTTGGGAGCTTGGCCACCCTCTTGGTTATTGTCATCCTATTTTACTATCATTCATACATTTGAGCCCCTCTTGATTGCATGTTTGGCTACTTTAGTGTGATTTTGAAGCAAGTTCATCCTCTCACTAAAGTGGGGGTAAATGTAGTGTAGGAAAATGCATAGCCTTGCATTTTCACACTTGTTTGGGCCTGCCTTGCTTTTTTTATCCTTATTTATGTCTTAATTGGTCCTAATTTGCATCCACAAGCCTTATAAATTATATCTTTTTTTGGATAATCCCAACAAACATCAATAGATAAATGATAATTTAATGATTCTATTTGAGTGTTGGATATGTGCATTATCATCAAGGATAAGAACAAGGTGTTTGTCTGACCACCCTAACCACAATAAAATGATAGTAATTTTATATAAGGTTTCAGATATAAGTAGAGGAAACATGTCCTGATGTGATGCATAATTTTTTGTAGTTTTTTTCCAAGAAAATAACTAATTATGAGTTTTTTATTACAACTTTTAAAAAATATAAAAACTCGTATGTCTAACCACCTTAACTTGGTCAAAACTTCATGAAATTCATTTTTTTTTTTTAATCCTATAGTATGTGAAGCATAGAATGTGACACATGTATCAGATTCAAAAAATGTGATATTGTTTGAAAGCTATATTTGTTTTTCAACCAACCTATTAATCAGGACTTTACTCATAATTCAAATGGAAAATGAATAATAATTATTTATTAAATTCAAAATAAAGCATAATTTATATTGGTGGAAAGTTGAGAATCTCCTTTAAAAACCCTTTTCATTTCATTAATTTTGGGTTAAAAAAAGTCATCAACCACATGGGCTATCATATCACCACTTTTTGGCCTATCATGATCGTACACATACCTTGCCCCTGATTTTTGGGTCAAGACTAAGATGCCACCTAGGGCATCTTAGTCCTCCTTGGCTCACTTTTGGGACCCAATTTCAATTTTTCATGAGATTTAGCATCCTTTATTTAATGAATTCATATGTCGGCTTGGTGTGATGTAATTTTAAGATATTAAGCATAGAGAAGTATAAATAAATGGTTCATTCATTCATTTCAAATCAAATCTTTTGTGAAAGCATTCATAATACCAAATTGGAGTAGACAAGAGCATTCAAGATTAATTCATCAAGCATTTGGACCCATCATCAAGATTCAAGCAACATATTAAAGAGATTTTTGCATCATGTTTGTTGTTGTGCTAACATTTGTGATGTAGGGTTTTGATTCAATCAAGCAATTCAAGTCCATATCTTTGGTTCAAGATCCATATCCATTGCAATTATTTCACACAAGTTTGTAGACTTTACAAGGGTTTGGTGAGTTGTAGCATTGCACATTTTTTATTCACCATTTCCCTTCATTATTTTATTTCATTTCAAGGTTTAATTACCAACAAGGGGTTTGACTAAGGAAAACCCCCATTTCGTAACATTCAACAAGTTTTTCCCATCTTGTATATTTGTGTTTACATGTCTAGATTGAATTCTTGAAGATCATTTGGAGTAAAAAGTTGTAAAAGTTGCAAATTTGCATTACAAAGTTATCATCTTCATAAAAACTCACCTATACGCCAGATCTGGAAGTTTTAGGACCTGAGATCGAAAACGAAGCAAATGCAGACTTTGGAGCTCAAGATCACATTCAGATTTTTCAGAAATTTAGAATAGGACTAATATGCCACCTTGGGTGTCTTTGTCCTCCAACACATATTTTTTAGAGATTCCTTCAGATCCAGTTCCAACATATTAAGATTTTGTATTTGCTCAGAAAATCAACAGTAGGACTAATATGCCATCTTGGGTGTCTTAGTCCTCCAAAGCACATTTTGGTAGCTTCTTTGCATTTTCAGAATCCTCACGACATCTCTAGACTTCCTAGGCACATATATCATATCTCCCTATTGCATAATTTCATTTTTTCCATCTCTCATTTAACTTGCAAAACTGTGTTTTGTAGGTTGAATGTTCATTTGTATTTTCCAAGCATTTGCTTGCTGGTGAACCCCTAAGAGCTTAAAGAACCCCCTTCTAGGTCCTCCTCATTGAGAATTGACTCACATTGTGAGGTTGATATTCAATCTAATTAGGACTCCTAGGATATTATTGAATGATAATAGGATAAACGTGGTATTTTATAACCTAGTTTATCAAGCACCCATTTTCCTATTAATCACCATGGTCTTGGATAAAGAATATTAGGGGTTGATGCTGCCAAGGCATGAATGACATATGCAAGGGCAAGGCTCGAATATAGAGATCAATCAAAAAAAATACATTTCTTCAAATTATGATTTTAAAAGAAAGAATTCATAGAATTAGATGAAATGAGAAAAGAAAACAACATTAGAAACATTCTAAATGAGTCGATCTTACCTCTAATAAGGAACCCAAATCGATCCAAGGAAGTGATGGACATTTCTTGAAAGCTAAGGATATGACTTTTCCTTCTCTTTCCAACCTAATTGACCTTCTTTTTCTCATTTTTTAGACCAAGTTTTTACCCACTATGTGTGTATTTGATTTTTCCAACTCTTTTTCCTTTCTGTATGATTTTTCTTACACCCACTAGTTCTTCATTTTCTCCCAAATTTTCAAGCTTCATAATGGTAGCCGGCCCCCACTCCTTACACTTAGATTTTCTTTCTGATTTGGGGGTTATAGGTGACCTCCCATTCAATTTTAAATTTGGATTTAAATGAATACCATCTTGAAGTTAATTCATTTTTAAAATAACATTATAATCCTTACACATATTAATGTAAATTTTACTTCACATATGAATTTACACAAGTAAGAACACTTCATGTACTAGTGCTTCCTTTCTCATTTCAAATGCAATATAATTAAATAAATAAGATAGACAATTCATAAAATAAATAGATTTTCCACAAAGTTACTTTTTCATCCATTAGCCCATTTTGCATAAAGAGTGATTTCTATCATATTAAAATTTTCAATGCACAAAATTTATGATTTTTAGTGGTGTGTACACATAATAGATTCCAATCTTTCCTATGATTTGTCATCTAAATAAGCACTCCTACCTCATCCTTATTCTCACTCTTTAACCTATTCTTATATTTCACACACATTCACTTACAACAATTTCTTGAAAAATAATTATTCCATTTCATATCAAAATATTCATATTTTTTATTCCATCATATGAATATACATACATTTCAAATGACATTGAAATCTCAAATTTATCGTAAATCAAATTGATAAATTTCATTTTTCATAAATATTTAAATAACTTAACATTGATTAAATGCTAGCAAAATTTTAAGACATGACATCCTTCCCCACTTTTAAGATACATCTTCTTGATGTCTTATTAAACAACACTGAATTAAATGTGCTTTTTAATAGTTAATCATATTGTTATTCAAGCCAAAATATGCAAATCTAAAATGCTAGAGCAATAGTATCTTGATGATCATTAAGAGCCTATCTAGAAATCAAATGAGGAAAGGAGTATTCTATTTCCTCTACATCCTCCCAAGTAGCATTGTCGTTAGAATATTGATCCCATTGAACTTTACGTAGACACTGAAAATTGGTCTAGGCCTATGAGTACCACTTTCGACATAATTTTCTAATGTCCATGGTCATGATTAAATAATGTTAATTATTTAATTACTTCCTAAACACGTCTTTCTTCTATTGATTAAATAACCCTTTAATTATTTGATTAATTAAATGAATCTTATTTATTTAATTACATTGCTAATTAATTAATTCTCTTTCTGAATTAAATAATTTATTATTTAATTTACCCCTTTATCATATTTTGACTAAATTTAAATATTCGTTTTGAATTATTTAATCATTCAATTAACCTTTTCAGTCAATTAAATAAATTATTATTTATTTAATTAAATCATTTTAATTTTGAATGTTGAATTAAATTAGCATTTAATTCATAATTAATTGTTTCTGTCACATTCTTCTGTCATCCAGTTAACTAATTATTCACTCACCATCTGACTCGAGATCTATTTAAATCTGTTAGTTATCTCCGGATTCGATATCTAATCATCTATGTGAAAAGGACTCTCTATCACAACTAGTCAGTTAACTAGTTCTAACTCATATGCATGAACATATTTATTAATTAAATATCTTTATTTAATTAATTAATTCATTTGTGCATTCGAACAGATCATTCTCCAAGTTCTAACTTTATCCTTTTCATTCAAAGTCTAATTCTTCTATTTTCGAAGACTTTCAACTGAAGGTTAAATCATTTATTTAATCTTGATGTCTATTCTTAAATATTTTTGAACAGTCTTAATACCAGATTAAATTATTATTCTAATTTAATCTTTATCTTGTAGAATTTTCCAACTCACGTTCTAACTGACACAAATATCAATCGCATGACATTCAATAATCTCGATCATTGATCTCTCTTTTGAATCTGAGCCAATCGTTCACAAGCCAACTTTCTATAAATTGGCTAACCTTTGCCAGTATTCCTCCTCCCGAAATCTATATACTTTTTAGAAGAACTTATAATCTTTGATATTTTGCTTAGACATACTTCCAGGCTACGCTTGCATACATACAAAAAATATGAGGGCAAGAATACCAATACAAAAAAATGGAGAAGGACAATCAAGATAATTCAAGGAAGTGGATTGATATTCGATGAGACTGTTCTAATTATTGTTTTAATTGTTGTTTAGTTCATTTATCTCATTCTTTGTTGTTTGATTTAGATTTATGCATGATATATTATACTTAACCATCTTTTGATCATAGCATTCATTTCATCTACGTCACATTTGGTGAACTCGACATGAAGCACACTATAAACTTCGCGACTCCATTTCTATTTTTTCATTTTTTATTTTGCAGGTATTGTACGGAAAACTGCATCTGACTGACGAAACGACGCATTTGAGTTCGTGAACCACATCTAACAAATTTTGTGACACATCTGACAACACGAGCCACATTCGAGACCTCCCACAATGCATTTGACTATCAACATCGTGACGCATCTGTGAATTCAAACGACGCATCTACCTGGTAAAAAAAATTCATTTTTAATTTCCATTTTTTTTCGTGTTTTGATCATTTTCGTTTTGTTTTATTTTTCGCTAATCATTTTTTTACAGCTGTGTTTTAGGAGGATAACAATGTTTCTATAGGATGAAGCATAGAAGACTTTGAAAAATGAAAAGCCTTTCTTTTCTGTAGGACAAATCACAAAGACAACCAATAAACTACTAATCAATTGCATGCAAGACTTGTTAATGAAGGCTTTAATTTTTTTTTAAAATTAACTTTTGTGTTTGGTAGATTAAATAATTGTCATTTGGATTAAAATTAACCAGTGTTTTCTTTATTTGGTGTGAAAGCACATTTTGTAAACCCTTTACGATTTAGTATATCGAAGTATCCTCTCCCCTTATGCATTCGTGTGATCCTGGGTGTAAGAGAAATGGTTACTGAGTCTAGAACTTGGGCCTGTCTTGGTGGGAAAAAGTACTCACCCCAAGATGACTTAGACTGGTAACACGCTTTAGCCAGCGACTTCCAGCCGGTATATAAAAGTGGATTTTTGGGGAAACCCTAGAAATCATGCTCACTATTCTAACGAGAAGGGCAGAAATGGTCTCTCGCCATACTGGATGGTTCTCCACGAACGAAATGCCCTTACTAAAAACCTTGTTGTAGTTTTTGCCAAAATCCTATCTATTTGCTAGTGCAGGAGGTCGGACTTGTGAATCTATCTTACATTCTTACGGTTCATGTCTTGAGATGAGATGTATGCCATGGGAATTTCATGGGTACAATAGCTTGGCTTCCCTGTATAAGTGAGTGTCGTGGAGGGGAGCCAGTGGGGTCAAGCTACTAGTCATCCACCTTGAATATGTGTAGATAGAGAAATCCAAGTAAGAACTCAATAAATATTGTCCAACACAGCCTAGGTTGTAATTGTCTTCTAGTTTTAATAGATTCAACACATCAAACTTAAACACTTTGTATTCTATGATTGCTTTGTGCTTTATTTGTCGAAGTTTGATCATTAAACTGAGTCAGTCGTAACATTGTCATTTAAAAACCACAACTATAAACTGAGTCACAACTATCATATCTTGAAACGCTTGTGTCTTTACGAGTCACAACTATCATGTTTAAAATTGTAAGTGTTTTTGCGAGCCGCAACTATTAAATGAAAAATTGCATGTGTCTGTCAACAGGTTTAGTTTCATAGAGTTTACATTCTAAGTCACATATACTTCCTGAGTCGCATATGTTTCATGAGTCACATCTGATTTATGAGTTGCATCTTTCATATTATAAACCACATCTATTAGGAAAGGTCGCATATGTCTATCAACATTCGAGACCTCGTTTGGTTAGTTAACCGCATCTCAAAATTGAAACGCATCTGTCAAATCCATCAACGTATCTGAAACTCGAACTGCAATTGACTGTCAACATAAAATTTTGAAAAACTGTAAACTCAGTCGGAAAACAAAATTGTCTTTTTCACTTTTGTTTCTTACGATTAACCTTGGACAAAAATTGGAAAAATTTCTCAAAACCCTTGCATTATTAGGTGTCATTTACGTCTTAGTCATAGTCATCCTAAGTTGCAAAAATTTAGACACCCCATAGGAAGTCGCATATCGTAGAATAGAACAACTTTCTGCATTATTGGATACATTCATACTCCGATTTGTCATTATCATTGAACCTAGGGGTATGTGCAGGATCATCATGGAAAAAACAAGCCCTTAAGTGGCAATAAAATTCAGAAAAATCAGAGTTAGGCAACATGATGTAAAAATTTGAATAAGTTATCTATATTATTTCAAAAATATGTAAGAATAGAATTTGTAGAAAATTGAATTTAGTTTCTAAACTACAAGGTTTGTTTAGAAAGAAAAAAAATCTATTTGGTGAAAATTTAACATTTCAATGCAGTAGTACTTAAATTTCAGGGAAAAAATAAGAAGTAGGTGTTTGTCTGACCACCCTAACCACAATAAAATAATAATATTTTTTTATAATATTTTAGATATAAGTAAAGGACTCATGTCCCGATGTGATGCATATTTTTTTGTAATTTTTTTCCAAGTAAATAATTAATTATGAATTTTTTATTACAAATTTTAGAAAATGTAAAAACTTGTACATCTAACCACCTTAACTTGGTCAAAAATTCATTCAAAATTCAATATTTTTTTAATCGTATAGTATGCAAAGCATAGAATGTGACACATGTTTTAGATTCAAGAAATGTGATACCATTTGAAAGCTATAGATTTTTTTCAATCAACCTATCAATCATGACTTTAATCATAATTCAAATAGAAAATGAATAATAATTATTTTTTAAATTCAAAATAAAGCATAATTTATATTGGTGGAAATTTGAGAATCTCCTTTAAAAACCCTTTTTGTTTCATTAATTTTGGGTAAAAAAAAGTCATCAGCCACATGGGCCATCATATCACTTACATATCGGCACTTTTGGCCCATCATGATCCTGCACATACCCCTAGTCACTATTATCCTATTAGTGAATCTTTCCAACTCAACAGTCTAGTTTGGGAAATTCACCTTGTCAGTTGTCTTTGTCATACAATCAGGTTCCTTGGTAAGGTTAGATCATTGCTTAGATTTATTCCATAGGTGGTAGGTTATACCCGTCTTAGAATCATTTACCGTCATAGTCTACTTGGAAATTTTGCATACTGTCCATCCTAGCATACGTCATCCTAGTATACGTCATTTTTGAAATCCTTAATTTTTAGTGACATCCTTTCTATTCAAAAAATCCCAAAACAAAAAAAACATAGAAATAGGATATATCAGTTTTTAGACATAGTCTGCATTACCTCATTTTGAGCAACTTTTAATGGTTTAAACAAGGTCTAAGAAGAAACATAGAGCAATGTGGGACCCTAATGAATTTTTTAATCCTTTCGAAAACCAACCATCAAGGAAAGAGAGACCACACAAAACTTTTCTTGAAAAACATGTGACTAGAGACACACATGGACAAATCTATGTTGAAGACATAGATGTCACCGTACAAGATCCTAAGTTTGCATCCTTTATGGATGAGTGTTTGGAAAATGATCCCCAACGATATCTAGAAAAGTTACTAGTAGAAGGTGCAACACTACCACTAGGATTTGATATTCACACTTTGAAAACACCATCTACTCAACCAACGCAAACCATAACATCAAGTGTATTTGTTCCTCAAATTACCACAACAATACCAACTGGCATACCTACTCAAACATCATCAATTATAAACACAACCCCTTTCAACATAACACAGGGTTTACAATTTACTGTGAGAGAAACTTCATCGAACCCCTTTGGCACAAACACAATTGGTAAGAGATCTAAAGTTGGCATGAATATTCCTATACCAAATCAAAACATTCCGATAGGAAATATTCCTATACTAGATCAGAACATTTAGATAGGAAATATTCCTACACCAAATCAAAACATTCTGATAGGATATATACCCTCGCCAAATCACAATCCATCACAGAACATATTATTTCAGAACACCTACATTGATCCTAACAACGCTAACAATATGTCCTTGACACAAGTGGATGTTCTCCAAAATAAAATGCAAATGCTTCAGCAATAGATGGACAACATGTCTATGTCAGGAAAACAAACTATCTCAGCACAAGATTTATGTCCATGTCATTTTGACAAAGTGCTATACATGACACCCTTTCCACACGAATACATTATACCGAATTTGCCTAAATATAATGGGAGGAGGAATCCTTTAGAACACATTAGAGAATTCTCTACAACATGCATGGACATATAATATGACCCCACATACTTGATGAGACTATTTCCGCGAACCCTTGTTGGGATAGCACTGGAATGGTTCTCTAAACTACCATATGGCATACGATCATGGGGTTAATTAGCTAAGAAGTTTGTCGAACACTTTTCCTTTAACATAGACAATGATATAACCATAGCTACGTTGTGTCACACCATGCAAGAAGAAGGTGAAACTTTCACCACTTTCTTCTAGAGATGAAGAAGTTTAACTAGTAGATGTCCAGTTGAGATACCAGAAAAATAGAAAGTCACGATATTCCTTGAAAATTTTCATCCAAAATTGAGAAGTGACTTAAGAGTACATTGTTGTACTTCATTTCTGGACTTGGTACAGAAGGACATTATCCTTCAAAAAGGCCTTATTGACAAAGGAGAAATTAAAGCACCTAGTAGAAATCCAATTGTTCAACATCAAAATGCTCCAATGATAGAAACAAGTTCTGGTCTAGAAACAAAAATGTTACAAATGACGGTATTGTTGATGCTAAGGCCCTACATGCGAGACCTATCATCACACTTAAAGGTTATGACCCGAATCAAGACATGATGAGTAATCCAGATCAAATGGAAATTTTTGTCCAAAATTCACAACAACGACGACCATAGAGGAAATTTCCTAAACGTGAGTTTACACCCTTAAGGAAACCAATTGAGGTAGTTTTCAAAGAGTTGATTAAACATAATCTCCTAAAACCTTTGGAAACAAAATAGAATGATCTTGGATAGTTTAAACCTTCATGGTGGGATGATAATGCCTATTGTGAATACCATCAAACAAAGGAACATAACCTACAACAATGCCGACAACTAAAAAACATCATACAAGACTTTGCTGAAGACAAAACTATAAAGGTCAATGGGAAGAAACATACCAAGAACAGTGATCACAAGGTCTTCACAGATCCATTACATGACCATGGGAAAGGAAAGGCCTCCAGTTCGGGAACTAAGAATAATACCTCGACCAATTATAATAGTGCTAAGTACAATTATAAAACAAGTATGATCATAAATCACCTCCGAGCTACAAATGGAAATATCCATGCCATCACCATTAAGAAGCATCCTGAATGTGTTGTAAATACATGCAAAACTAAGATAACTCTTCCAGTTCCTTCTTCTAATCCACCTACACAATCTTCTAAGTCTAAGTATAATTTTCCTAATCAACTAAGCAAGACCCCAGTATAGATATCCATCTTGGAACTGTTGACTTTATCACCAGATCATTGAGTCATTCTCGACAAATCCTTACAGAGCACAACTATCCCTACCAACTTAGATGTCAATAATTTTGAAGAAATGGTAGGATACTTAACCAATTCCCATCATCTGACATTTTCTCAACAGGATTATTCAACTAAGAAGATTGATCATAATGACCCATTACACCTTGAAATCCTAGTCCATCAAACCAAAGTCAGATGAGTCTTGGTAGAAGGAGGAGCAGGTTTGAACCTTTGTACCCTAAAATTGGTTAAGGCATTAGAATTCTCAAAAGCATGTGTGGACACCTCTAATAGTATAGTCATCAAGGCTTACGATGATGAGGAAAAATCATCTAAAGGAGTTTTCACACTCCCTATCAGAATTGGCGTGGCAGTTATGAACACTAGCTTCCAAGTCTTGGATCTCACCCTTCCATATAACCTTTTGTTAGGTAGACCTTGGATACATGCAATGAAATTTGTACCTTCCACATATCACTAGTGTCTTAAATTCCCATATAATGGCACCGAGATCACGATTGATGGTGATCCAAATCCTTTTCAATATTGCACAAGCCTACAGGAAATTCCACAATGAAAAGTGTTAGTTAATCAAGAAGCTTCATTATCCACTTTATCCCTATACGTTGATCCATCACATCTTACCAAGTCCATTTCATCAAAGCCACCATCATCCACTCCTAAGGTCAAGATCCAAGACAAGGGTTGTGGAGAATATCACATAAAGGCATCCTATTATGTCTGTCAGCTAGTTCCACCTAAGGCATATGGTTTACCCATGACAAATAGGATGCAATCCATAGTCACATTTCATGTTCCTCCTACAATGACATTGAAAAAATGTGGAGAGTTAAGTGAAGAAGTTGTCGACCAAGGTGATATTACCTCCTGGTTGTACCAAGAAGATAATGAATACCCCTCACCATCTATTCAAATAGCTAAGGATCAATATGGAAAAGGCTTTAAGATTTAATGCAAAGCAAAGGCTATGACAAACATAGTGGGTTAAGACTACACCAAAATGGAAGGATGGAACCAAACATTGTCTCACCATGACCGAAAGGCCTAGGGCTAGGGTTTCAACCACTTAGAATTGGCTTTCCTAGTACTTCGTCACCATTTCAAGAGGAAGTAGGTGCTTCTGAAGACATCAAGATATCTCATGAACCACTTGCCCTAGTTTACGATGAGTCCCCTAACTTAAGAAACTATGAATGGGATTCCCTTTCCTCTACCAGCACCATGAACCTAGATAAGCTATTTGGAGAACTGGACCAAATGATAAAACCCGTAGCAAATCCATCTAGCCCCTGTAATAAGAATCCCTTGTCGAAAGAAGAATGGCTTAAGAATTATTATTGGGAAACCCTTGATCCTGCATCTTGGGCACCTGACGAACCATATTCTAATGACCTAGTTGTTACAATAGTCCCACATCAGAGTTTACCTACCCATAGGAAAAAGAACAAGGAGTTAGTCCAAAAATTATGTGACCATGTCAACCACTGTATATTCACCTTGTCAGCTTCCACCTTTGATAACTCCGATGATGACATGCCCCTTGTATATCCCCAACTTATCGTCTATAATCAACAAGGTACACCCATCTTAGACATATTTGAGAACAACGAAGCAATAGCTGAGTTCATGGGACTTTGAGAAGGCATACCAAGAGGGGATCATATAGTTCACTTTACCATAGAGTTGGATGAAAAATCATATTTTGGGGAGTCTATTTACACCTCTAGTCGCAAAAATGAAAATAAAAAGAAAGAAAATGAAAATGAGAAAAATGATGAGTCCCTAGGTGAAAACCGAAAGACGCCTTTGGATGAAGAAATAGTAAAAATAAAGGATGTATCCGAGGGTGAAAACCTCTCAGAGGCACCCAAGGATGGAGGCTTGAATATTCTCCCTGTTTCTCAAAAAAAGTCACCGAACATTAGTAGAGGAGTCTATTGAAGTCAACATATACACAAAAGAAAACCCTTGGGTAATATACTTTGCAGCCTCTTTGACAGAGACAAAACAAAAATATTTTTGAGACTTCTTCACAAAGAGACAGATAAACTTTGCATGGTCGAATGTTGACATGCTTGGGCTAGATCCAGACCTTCTATTGCATCATCTACTAATGCAGCCAGGTATTAATTCTATCAATCAAAAGTTAAGTGACTAAACTAACGGGGGGCATCTGCATTTGTACAGACTTTAGAGATATCAACAAGGCATGTCTTAAGGATGACTTCCCTTTGTCAAACATTGACATGATAGTGGACCTTACAGTAGGATAAAAGATTCTATCACTCATGGATAGTTTCTTCGAGTATAACCAAATCAAAATCACAGCTAAAGACCAACACAAGATAGCTTTCACATGTCCGTGGGGAACATACTACTAGAATGTTATGCCTTTTGGGCTCAAAAATGTAGGAGCTATGTATCAACATGCAATGATGACTATTTTTCAAGACTTTGTACATACTCTCATGGAAGACTATGTTAACGACATAATAGCTAAATTAGTAACAAGGGTAGATCATTTGAAAGTTCTAGACAAGATATTCCAAAGGCTAGAGAATTCCAAAGTTAGACTAAATCGAAAGAAATGTGTCTTTAGAGTGAAATCAAGGAAACTTCTAGGTTATATCATTTCTAGAAGAGGCATTGAAGTAGACCCAACAAAGGTAAAATCTATCATAGAAACTCCTCCTCTAGCCAGTATTGGTCAACTAAGAACACTACAGGGAAGATTATAGTCTATCAGGCACTTCATAGTACAACTAGCATACAAAATACATCCATTTCAATATTTTCTCAAGAAAGGAGTACCATGTGTGTGGACACCTAAATGTTAGGAAGCTTTCCAATAGATCAAGGATTATCTAATTGCACTAGTAGTGTTGATGCCACCTATAGATTCCAGACCTTTGATACTATACATTTCAGTAACTCAATCAGCGCTAGGAGCCCTTCTTGCACAAAATGATGATCAAGGTCATGAAAGGGAAGTTTACTACATTAGTCATACCTTGGTGGGATATGAACTAAACTATAGTAACATAGAACATTCCTGTCTTGCGGTAGTCTTTGCTACTCAAAAACTTCGACACTATATGCTAAACCACCAAACCATGTTGGTCACAAAGATTGATCCTCTGAAATATCTCCTAAGTAAAGTAGCATTAACAGGTCAATTGGCTAAATGGGTGATGATACTTAGTGAATATGACATCCAATATGTGGAGAGGAAAGCTATAAAAGGACAATTAATTTCTTATTAGTTAGCGGATGCACCCATGAAGGCAGACCATTCTTTAGTGGCAAATTTTTGTGACGAGTTTACCTTCAAAGCCGACACTAGAACCAAATGGAAATTATACTTTGACATGTCACATACTAATCATGGTTCAAGAGCAAGCATACTATTTGTTACATCTCAAGGTGATACTATTCCTAAATCATTTAGGATTGCTTTCCCTTGCACCAACAACATAGCAGAATATGAAGCCTTAGTGACAGGACTAAGAATGGCAGCCCAATGGAAGATTAAGAGTCTACATGTTTATGGGGATTCTCAACTAGTAGTCCGGCAAGTAAATGATGATTATGAAACTAAAGATTAGAAAATTTCCACCTACAAGCGCATGGCCAATAGTTTCAAGTAGTATTTTGATGACATCACCTTTCAACAAATACCATGCATTCTGAACAGGGCAGCAGATGCTATGGCAACCGTGGGTTCCTTATTGGATATTCCTAGTAACATGCCGAAATTCAAGTTTTTGGTCAAACAGTTGTTGGTCCTTGCCTATGATGTCCCCGATTCCACGATGGTGTGTATTATTGTTGGTCCTAATTCCCTTGGTACAAAGACATATACGACTATCTAAATGCACAAATCTTACCTCTATATTTGTCAAACAACCAATGTAGAACCTTTATCTGTAATTCTACCAAATACACCATCATCGGAGATACCCTATATACACGTACCTTAGATAACACTTTAATGAGATGTATTGATGTTGAAGAAGCACAAACAACCTTGAGAATGGTACACGAGGGTATATGTGGATCCCATTCTAGCGGTCCTACTTTAGCCCATAAGATTATGAGATTAGGTTATTATTGGCGTACAATGGAAAGAGACTCATATATCTTTGTAAAGAAATGTCAACAGTGTCAGATACATGGATATTTGATATGTGCACTAGCACAGGAGCCTCATCTGATTACTTCACCATGGCCCTTTTCGCAATGGGGACTTGACCTTATAGGTAAGATACACCCTCCATCATCCAATGGCCATAAATTCATCATAACTGCCATCAAACACTTCACCAAATGGATTGAAGCTATTCCCATGACCTACATAACTGACACACAAATATCCTTTATCCTAAACTACATAATTTTTCGGTATCGGGTACCTCAATCCATTATCATAGACAATGGTCATCCATTCAAAAACCAAGAAGTCCACCATCTATGTGAGGAATTCCATATCAAACATAATTTTTCCACTCCATATTACCCACAAGGTAATGGCCAAGCTGAGGCATCTAATAAAACCATAATCAGAACCCTAAAAAAGACTATCAATAACGTTGGTTGTGATTGGAATTTATAGCTTAATCCTTCCTTATGGGCTTACCGCACAAGTATATGTACTCCCACCGGTGCCACTCCATACTCCCTAGTATTCGGATCTGAAGCTATCTTACCTATTGAGGTTGAAATTCCTTCCCTAAGGGTATGCTTGAAAGGTCATATTGATGATGAAGAGTATCGTGTATCTAGATTTGCTAGAGTTAGAATTACTAGACGAACGAAGATAGAAGGCACTAGATCATTTGCAAGCATATCAGAATTATTTTTGTCGCAGCTATAATAGGAAAGTTCTAAATCGACATTTTGACATTGGTGACCTGGTCTTAATGGAGAACCCCAAGAATCAAGTTGAACGAGAAAAACTAGGTAAGTTTGAACCTAACTGGTTAGGGCCCTATATTGTCACTGAAGCTTTTGGATCAGGAGTGTATCAACTCTCTACCCCTGAAGGAGAACCACTTTTTTCACCAATCAACAACCTTCATCTTAAGAGGTTCTATGTGTAGCTTCTTAGAACTATGTATTAATTAGGGAAAATACAAAAAAAAATGGAAAAAAAAAAAATGGTTACCTTGATGAAAACATGGCAAACAAGTGTCTTTGTAACACCAAAAAAATTGGAAAATCGACAAAATAGTAAACAGAAATAATTCACCCAATAGTGAAAACCACTTTAGTGGTGCTATGGATAAGTACCATGGTGAAAACCTAGAAAACAGGCACCATGTGTAGTCAACTTCGCTCCTTCGTCTACCATCATTCCAATCAGACTTTTCACCTTCTCTCATAATAAATGGTTGTCTTATCCATTACTTGGAATGATTGACATCAATTCTACTCCATCTCCCCACTCCATCCTATATGTATTATTCCCGAGTGGGGCAAAATCCTTGTTCTATGTCATGTGGACCTTGTACATAGCAACCCAACATCGGAAAATGTCTTGAAAAAAGCTGAAAAACATCGTAAAATTTCATGAAAAAATCTAAAAACATCAACAAAATTCAAAAAGACAAATAAAAAATAAATAAAATCAATCAAAAACATTTCAAAAATCCCAAAAACAGAGTTGAAGTCAATTGTGTCAAGTCAGTCATAGACATAGTCGAACTATGTTGCCTTTGCGACTGGACATAGGCAAGGCCATTAGTTGATGTGCCCCCGAGGCATTAGGTATGTTTGTCTAGGTTTGTCATGTATCACACACATAAATTCATGACTTATTCTTTTTATATATATCAAATTCATTGGTCGTGTCGAACTACAAGGTCTTTGTGTGTGCAACATAGGCAAGGCTATCAATCGATGAGCCCCCGAGGCCGCACTAGGTTAGTCCAATAGGGTTTATCACATTCACTATCACACACTTTGCATATCATCAACTTAAGTACATATTTTCAGTTAGTTATGTCAGTTAAAGTCTAGTCGAACTACAAGGTCTTTGCGTGTACAACATAGGCAAGGCTAATCAATCGACAAGCCCTTGAGACCGCATTAGGTCCATCCTTTAGGGTATATCATCTCAAGTCATACACTGTCAACACACACACACACTTATAATAGTCAAGGAATAAAAAGAATTCATGCATCAACAAGATAAGCATCTCAAAACTATCATCAAGTCAAAATCAAACACATTGTCAAAGTGATCAGCTTATGTCTTAACAAGATATATCTTTCTTGTCAATGGACATTGTCAAATTGTCATAGCCTCATGTAGCTTGTCACATCAACGTCATCAGGCTCAAATGTCTTATACGAAATGTGTCTTTCTGAAATCAAGCTTTGTCATGCCTTACACAGATAGTCACCAACTGGAAACCAGACTCAACATCTTATGCGGTATGTGTCATCCCTCACATCGAGCTATGCCAAACATCAAACAATTATACAAGATCAAGTTTTTGGAAAATACTTTTATTGGTTGTTTGACTTTATATCTTACTTTGTCTTATCTTTTTATCGATTTATGCATAAGTCTGGTTACTAGCTTTCTCAAGGATGTCCCTTGAAGGATTTAGAGAAGCAAGGATGTCTCAGGACTCTTTTTCTTTGATTGTTGTCTGTCAATTGTCTTTTTAAACTTTGGATTTTGAGTCATGTTACTAGTTTCCTCAAGGATGTCCCATAAAGGATTTAGAGGAGCAATGACGTCTCATGACCCATTTTTATTTGTTTGTTATCTATGGTTTGTCTAGACAAAAATATTGGGGCAATCTTTCCCTTAGTATGAGTTAAGACACTCCTTGTCTATGACTGTCTATTTTTTGTAGGTTGATGACTTTGTCCACTATGGTCTATCTCATATCATGGTGTGTACTATCCATTTGTGTCAGACCCTCCCAATGATGATAAAATGCAAAGCCTAGTATATATATGGAAAAATATCAAAGATTATATGTGCTTCAAATAACCTTTCTTGTTTCATACTAACATATTTCTTATCACTCTAACATTTCTTTTTTTTGGCATCTTCACCACCCTTATCTATGTTCCTCTACCCTTTTGTCCTTCATCTTCTAGTTCTCTCATCCATGTCAAGAGCACACCCGTGTTCTTTTAACCCACCTCTTCTCTCAAGGGGGCATACCAATACCTCCTTGTCATCCTTCCTCACCCTACTTTCATTGGGGCATATCTTTTTTTCAATTTCTTTGACACAATGCAATAAACAACATTGTATCAAAGAGGGGCAAGTTGTAGACATTGAAAATTGGTCTAGGCCTGCGAATACCACTTTTGACATAATTTTCTAATGTCCATGGTCATGATTAAATAATGTTAATTATTTAATTACTTCCTAAACACGTCTTTCTTCTATTAATTAAATAACCCTTTAATTATTTGATTAATTCATTATGACCCTTATTCAACTTGATTAATTAAATCAATCTTTTTTATTTAATTACATCGCTAATTAATTAATTATCTTTCTGAATTAAATAATTTATTATTTAATTTACGCCTTTATCATATTTCGACTATAATTAAATATTTGTTTTGAATTATTTAATTATTCAATTAACCTTTTCAGTCAAGGGTATGTGCAGGATCATGATGGGCCAAAAAGTGGCAATGGGAAAAAAATTACGTTTTGGATCGACTCAAAAATGTGGAAATGCCGAGTTGACTTTTTTTAGGTTCAGATGTCAGTACATTTCTCCAAAGAAATGCCCAAACCTACTTTTGCAAATCGGATATCCGATTTGAAAAGGCTATATAAATAAAAAACCCGCTCTTCAAAGTCATTTCACACAATTTGGATGCAGGTGCACAGGTAGAAGAAGAAATCCGATATCCGTTTTCATGAGAAATTCAATTTGAAAGGTAAATTTTTGGTTTTTTTTAATGTTTTAATCAATTTTTCAGTTAGATTCTTATAATTTTAAGTAACTTTTATGAATTTTTTTTCAAAAGTAGGCTTTTTTATTGATTTTTATTAAAAACTAGAGTTTACAATGAATTTTTATTAAAAATTATTTTTTAAAAATGGATTTTGATTAAAAACTAGTGTTGTTGATGTATTTTTATGAAAAACTAGAGTTTTTTATGGAGTTTTGTGAAAAATTAGGGTTTTTTGGGATTTTTATTAAAAACTAGGGTTTTTTTACAATAATTTCATTTATATTGTGTAATTTCAATTAGATTAATTAGTTTTTAACTTTAATCAGGTATTATGGATGAGAATGAAAATGTACAAATGTCAAATGCTCCACCACCTCCGCAACCAAATGCTCCACCACCTTTGTAGCCACCAATTGAAGACTTAATTGGTGAAAAATTGGGGCAATTGAGGGACATTTGTGAAGTTTATAAGAAAATCACTCGATTGAGAGATATGACAAACACATTGAAGGAAATAATTAAAAATAGAGAAACCCTCTCCACCCAACATAATTCCTTTCGTTTGTGGCGAGAATACATGAGGGAATATTATGCATGTTGATTGTCTTATGATGATGTGAAAGATCTTCAAATAATCAAAGCCCAAATAGCCTCTTTATTCGTTAACCCCCACACCAGCTTGCCAGTAAATGTTAATAAAACAAAAAATTCTATAAAATGGTGCATGAATAGGGACATTGTAGACAAATTTTGGGATCGTTGGTGTATGGTTTTTGATAAACCACCGAACAACAATTCTGATATACCATTTTACTTTATTAAAAAATTATATGTTGATTTTGTGTTAGGGCATCATGTCAATTACTTTGACATTAAACCCTTCCAGGGCATCGGTGGAGGTATACCCCAAGATAGACCAGGGGTAGTTAGAGTAGTCCCGCACCCAAATGTTCCCCTTCCTCCGCCACCCTAGTATATCATCCGAAGATTATCCAGGATGCAGCCACATAGAATATTCATGCTATTCACTCTTTGAGTGGTCATTTTGTTTTGCATGCTTCTGCAATAGCTCAGTCACATTCTGGTGATGCTAGCAAAGGCTTGAGTGCTACTACATCATCCTCCTCAGGTCAACATATTTGTGTGCCACATACTTGCACTATGTGCCACCAGATATGCTTGGGTCCTCTTGTACAACCTATTGAGAATCCCTTGGACACTTTTGATTATGATCTCCATGATGTGGACATTATAGATTAGTCGTAGGGGAGTGGAGAAAACCCTATAGAGTCCTCTCCTGCTAGAGAGGGGGGTGTTGGAATAGTGACACAAGTAAGATTTAAGTTGTAAATTCATAACTTGCATTTGTTTTTAAATGAATATTAATAAGAGATAGTATCAAGTACTAATATTTATTTACATGGTCTATTTAACAGTTGATGTCTGAGGAGGAGCTCACACAGGTGACTGATAGTACCCTTAGGGCCATTTCATTTGGCCTCGACATGCACATAGTATATATTTTTGCACTCACTCATTTAAATTTTTTATTATATACTTGTCATTTGAATTGGCATTAATGAAATTATATAATAACTTATATATTTATCTTATTTTCCTCTTGTAGGAAACACCTAGTGTGAGTGAGGTGCAACCTTGTCTAGACCATGGAGGCGCAAAATTAGATAAGGGGAAGGTAATTGAACTCAAATTGGATTGAATTAATATTTTTAAGATCTTATATTGATTATACATACATCGACATAGATTTGTAGTTTCATATGTACTTGTCATTTTTATGTACAAATGATTATGAGCTATACATCATTGTTGACAAGTAAAACAATGCCTAAAGGAGTAGGTATTGGAACACCTCAAGGAGTAGGTGTTGAAACACCTCAAGGAGGAGATGTCAAAACACCTGAAGGTGATAAAGAAAAAGATCAACCTAAAGAGGTATGTGTTTATTTTATTTTTTGTTTGGTAAATATGTTCCTCTTACCAATAATCGTATGCTAACTTGGATCAATTTTATATTTTTGTTCACATATATAGATTGGCATTCCAAAAGTTGGTTTGGTATATTCTAGGACTCCTGACCCTTTGAAGAGATGTATATTTCATGTAATCAAGATTTCAATTTTAGAGTTCAATGAAAATTCAATGTATATTGATTTTGATGTTAATTATTTGATTTTAAATTATCGAGTATAACTAATCTCAATTGTAGTTTGAATTTTTATTGTGTATCTACCCTTAGAGCCAACGAGTGCTTCAAAGAGGCTCCATTTTGATGATCCACCAGTATTTTAGGATGAGATAGACATTTTGCCTTGTAAATTTTGAATAGATATTGAGATGGCATATGCCACATTTTGTAAAACTTTGTTTGAGTTGGCATCGATGCCATTTTTGTATGTGGACAAACACTTGATTATTGGATAATTTGATATATAGAAGTTGACAATCGAAAGTTAATTTTTTCCTCATGTGCATGATTAAACTCTTTGAAAATTTTATCTTGAGCAATGGTTAAATATCAATGTACAATAGCATAAAAAAGAATGGTTTTATTATGTAGTTTATATTTATATAGCTGATTAAATTGCATTACACATCTTTCAAACTCAAATCATTACTTCAAATTGCATAACTAACAACTAGATGTTCATAGATGAAAAAATTTCAACTACAATATAGTTTTTACAAACTCAACCTAAGTACTTATGCAATTACTTCACATTGCATAACTAAAAACTATGAGGAGTTATCAATTGCATTTTATTGTCATGGAGTTCTATGAGACCACATTTCTTTGAAGCTTTTTTTCAAATAGTCCACTGCCTTGTCTATGCTACCACATTTTTCATACATTTCTACCAAAGCTTTTTATCAAATAGTTCACTGGCTTGTTGGTAGGGCTTATTGGAACTTGTATGCTCTGACCTCACTCAATCCTAAAACCACTTCATTCCCTCTTAATTTTGTTTTCTTAAACTTAAAACATTATTTTATTATGCTGCCCCATAATTTGGCTTACACTTTCTTTGTAAAATCACCAATTTTCCCTTGTTTTTGCCCCTTCCAACTAGGGTTTCACACTTTTACTCTTCTTGGGTTACTCTTAATCACTCAAACATATTAAACACCATTAAATATACCTGTTCCAATAGTTTCCAACAAGTTCCAACCTATTTTCATTCAACTTCTCAAAAACTCACTCTCTAGCCTTACTCAAAAGGCACAAAAATCTGTGTTTCTTAACAAGGAAGCCTTCTCAGACCACTCGAATCCATTTATCACCCCTAAAAAGATGTTTCTACACCTACCCCTATCTAATTAATGCCCATTCCTCTGAGGTACAACCTATGCAGAAGGAGGAATGGCCTTGTCAATTCATGAAATCTTACATGTTTTAGGTGCTCCTGCACCATACTCCCTGAGTACAAAATATTTATGCCCCATAAATCACTCCATAGGTCTACTCCTATATTATTCACAATCCCTTCAAACCCTCTCCAATTCACTTGTATGGAAATCTTCATCCGAGGGGTTTTGTACCCTTCATGCTTTGCATTGTCTTGGTCTTGCCATGCTTGATCCTTCTCAAATGGATCTTCTTGCTTCTATTTGTCTTCATTGACACTTGCATATGGTGTTTCCCAAGCTTTGACACCTGCACACAAAAATTCAGTACACAAATCTTAACATCCATACATTAGTATCTCTATTTCATGCTCTTCCATAAGCTTTTGCCAACTAGACATGTATCTTTGCCCTTCGACTCTTCTCTTCACAATCTTTCTCAGGTTCTTTATGGTTAGAACCATCCCCATAGTAGCATACATCTTCCACACAACCAAATATGACAACCAAAGACCATCCCCTATCCTAACACCATATTTCTCACTTCTCTAGCCTTCACTAGGCCACTCACCATCAACTCTTCCTCTCTAGTTTCCCACCTAATCTACTATTTTCAAGATTATGCATTTGAAGGTTGATAGGTTGAGAGGTTAGGTGTGATCTATTTATGCTAAATAAGGTCAATGAAGACCATTTAAGGTGTATTAAGTTGAAGTTTTGAGTCTAGGGGTCCAATATGCCAAAAATGCATTCTTGCTTCAAAATTGTCAAAATTAACATATAGTTTTTTGAAGGAAAATTATTAAAATTGTAAAGGGAAGTGCAAGATAGGAGTCTAGAATTTGTGGTAGGGTTGATATAAATGTGTTTGACTAGTCTTTCGCACAAAAAATAACATTGGAGTTCGATTGGAGGCTGAAAACTACTTGTAAGTGCATCAATAAATCTTGTTCTACAACTCGTATGACCAAACTGACTATTCCATCATGTCTTTATGGGTACATTTAGGTTAGGTATGGTTTCCTTTCGTAGCCAAAACAAACCGAAGTAGTCTGAGCTATGTTCAATTAGTGAAATCCCTTAAGAGTCCAAAGTGTAGAAGGGCAGCAATCTTTGACAGATTGTTACTCAAAAACCATGATGCTTATAGACTCTTCATCTGAGGCTATGGGATCATGTTGGGACCATCTACAATAACCTCTCTCAGAGGTGTTTTCCCATGGTGATGAGCTTTTAGTTGAGGGAAAAGTCATATGCAAGCAATGTAAAGTTGCAAAGTGGTGCAACTTTCATTCTCCAACTTGTACGACCAAACGAACTTTTCAACCCATCCGGATGGGTACGTTTATGCTAGGTATGGTCCTCTTTTGCACCCAAATATGTTGAATCACTCTGAGCTACATTGGACTTGTGATTTCCCTTAAGAGTCCAAAGTGCTAAAAGGCAACAATCTTTGATGGACTGTTACTCCAAAACCGTGATTCTTATAGACTCTTTGTCTAAGGCTATGGGATCATGTTGGGACGATCTACAATAACCTCTCTCAATTTTTTCTATCTCGGAGGTTTTTTCCCATGGTGATGAGTTTTTAGTTGAGGGAAAAGTTGCCAGATGCAAGTAGTGTAAAGTTGCAAAGTTGTGCAACTTTCATTCTCCAACTTGTACGACCAAATGGACCGTTCCAACACATCCATATGGGTATGTTTATGCTAGGTATGGTCCTCTTTTTCACCCAAATACGCTAAATCACTCTAAGCTACATTGGACCAATGATTTCCCTTAAGAGTCCAAACTGCTAAAAGGTAGCAATCTTTGACAGACTGTTACTCCAAAATTGTGATGCTTATAGACTCTTCGTCTGAGGCTCCAGGATTGTGTTGGGACCATCTATAATAACCTCTCTCAGTTTTTTCTATCTTGGAAGCATTTTCCCATGGTGATGAGTTTTCAGTTGAGGGAAAAGTTGTCAGATGCAAGCAGTGTAAAGTTGCAAAGTGGTGCAACTTTCATTCTCCAACTCATATGACCAAATAGACTATTCCAACATGTTTGAATGGGTACGTTTACACTAGGTATGGTCCTCTTTTGCACCCCAATATGTTGAATCACTCTGAGCTACATTGGACCAGCGATCTCCCTTAAGAGTCCAAAGTGCTAAAAGGAAGCAACCTTTGACAGACTATTATTCCAAAACTGTGATTCTTATAGACTCTTTGTTTGAGGCCATGGGATCGTGTTGGGACCATCTACAATAACCTCACTTGATTTTTTCTATCTCGGAGGCATTTTTTTTCGATGATGAGTTTTCAGTTGAGGGAAAAGTTGTTAGATGCAAGTTGTGTAAAGTTGCAAAGTGGTGCAACTTTCATTCTCCAACTCGTATGACCAAACAAACTATTCCAACACATCCAAATGGGTATCATATCACTCTGAGCTACATTGGACCGAGGATTTCCCTTAAGAGTCCAAAGTGCTAAAAGGTAGCAATCTTCAAAGGGCTATTTCTCAAAAACCATGATGTTTATAGACTCTCTGTCTGAGGATATGAGATTGTGTTGGGACCATCTATAATAACCTCTCTCAGTTTTTTCTATCTTAGAGGCATTTTCCCATGGTGATGAGTTTTCAGTTGAGGGAAAAGTTACAAAGTAGTGCAACTTTCATTCTCCAACTCATACGACCAAATGGACTATTCCAACATGTCTAGATGGGCACGTTTATGCTAGGAATGGTCCTCTTTTGCACCCAAATACACCAAATCACTCTGAGCTACATTGGACCAGCGATTTCCCTTATGAGTCCAAAGTGCTAAAAAGCCATACCATATATTGTACCATGGTAGATGTAATTGTGACTATATAAGGTGAATATGTTGGTTTAAAGAGCTAGAAAGGTCTATAGTTGAGCTGGTGAGTTTCCATGCATGGCAAAAATGAGTGAAATTAGGTGAAAAATGGTGGTTACAACATGCTAATGTCAATGAAATGTGGGGGCAGAAATATTTAAGGTTTGATCAAGCTTCTACAAGTCCTAATAGATGTTTTTGATGAGTTTATAGGGTGTGGCAAGGTTTGGGGAGTGAAGTTGCACCCAATTTTGGTTTTGATGATCAAATTGGAGTTTAAATCATCTATAATTGTAATTGTGTTGTTTAAAGCCACCTAGCTCTTGCATTAGAAAAGTCTTACCCAATCAACTTGAACATCATGCATACCCAAATACCTTGTTTCCACTTTTCTAGATCAAAGAATCAATTACATGGGAAATGAAATTCACATGAACTTTTTACATTTTTGTTTTTGGAAAAAGTGGCAAGCCATTGTAATTTATTATATATAAATAGGAGATATTACAAAACCTGGTTCAAATGAGCATACCGACAGGAAAGAACCAAGAAGAAAACCTCTGGTTGTAGCTTGATTAAGTACAAAAATCTCTTTAGATTTTAAACATACCCTTTATACAATATCAGACATTTTGACCCATATTTCAAAAAATCACTGGATATAGATTATGCCTATACATAATTATGACCTTGTGACATTGTTTCACATTTTAAATTTCAAATTTTACAAAATTTTCCTATTAGAGGCATTTAGGGCATAGTCTTCCACAAGATTAGTATGTTGAAATTTTGGAGTGATAAGCACCTGTATAAATCATCAAGGTAGCAGTTAAACTACATACAATGGAAAAGATGCTTAGAATAACCAATCTATATTATTGTAATTTGTCGCATACCTCTCCGAAAGGATCAGATCTGCCTATTCTTGCAGCAAGTCCATGAACAATCATGTAAGGAATATCACAAAAGTTGTCAAATGATAAATCTATATTGTCACAACAAAAAATATGCTTAGACTAACAAATCTATATTAATCTAAACAACCTGCCTGGTGATGAATTGGTAATGCAAACCATAAAAGATGCTTAGAATAACCAATCTATATTATTCTAAATGACCTAATTGATGATGAGATGGTAATGTAAACTATAAAAGATGCTTTAAATAACCAATATATATTATTTTAATCTATTGCATACCTCTTTGAAAGGATCAGAGTTGGCTATTGTTGCAGCAGGTCCATGATCAATCATTCCAAAAATATCCCAAAAAAATATCACTATTAAAGACACTTGCATTGCAATAGTATACAAAATATCAGTATTAAATAAAGAACACTAATGAACTTAAGCATAATGAACCTAAGAATTGTACCTTCCATTCTTGAATATGCTATTCAAGTGTGCCTGAAGGGTCATCTCTTTGCTTAAGAGTATCCAATATTGCTTCATGATCAACATTACTAAGTGTCCATAGTTGTTTTGTCTTTGGTTTGGCATGATGCTTCAACAACTTAACATTTTTTGTTATAACAAGGTGTGAATACATGAGAATGGTTTTGTTTTTCTCGTAGTCTTCAAATGTAGGTATGCCATTCTTTCTAATCATGTATGTTTGCAACCAAGTTCCTGCAACCACAACTAAACCTATAGGATACACAAACCCATCATCATCTTCCATCAATTGCGTTAGCTTGTTCTTTACCCACACATATCAAGCCAACCAATATTTTGATCTCTCTTCATTCCCCTGTAGTGCAACAACTACAAAAACATGTCCTGGTTGTAGTAGATTTGAAATACGATCGTAATCAAGTGAACTTTCCATTGTGTCATTTGTCATGGATATAGTTTGAGATAAAGGAGTTAGATACTGTGGAACCCATGTATCCACCCACTCACTTGACTCGCATTGATCCCACTTGCACTGAATACAACTTTGACAAAAACAAGCCAATTGTCATGTCCAAATGGTCCATGTGCTTGCATTTGAGCTTCAAAACAAATGCATCTTTGAAGAATCTTTGATTGGATGAAAATCCAATTTTCCTCCCACTGTACCCTCCTCAACCAACCAAAATAATCTATGCACTATTGAATCAAGTGTCCCTCCCTAGGACAATGTTGAACTACACCAATCAACAATAGAATGTGCATCACTAAATTTTTCTCCTAAAATCTTCAATTGCTCCTTAACTAGAGCTCTCTTTACACATGCATCTACTCCATCATGCTCCCCTTTCCCATGCCTAGCTTCAAAAAACTACAAATATTAGGTACACCCCTCTCTAAATGCAATCTACTCAACCAATAAAAAATATGAGCATTCTTGAATTGACTTGTGCAATTATCTGCCCAAATGAGATGTCGGTCCAATGCTATATCATGCTCCTACAAGAACTCAAAAAAAATCTTGAAATAATGTTGGACATACTCGGATGAGTGAGATCTATCATCACTCATATAAAAATTATACTCTCCGATTATCTTTCAATCCTCCTCTATACTATTAGGTGCATGTCTAAATGTTATGTGGACAAAAATAGCAATCTGAATGGAATTGTAATACTAAGATTGTACCTCATTTTTTGGTTTCAATGTGTAGTTTTTCGTAAAATTAACCACTGATATAATAGTGCCAATCGTAAAAGAGTCCTTACATATCCTGAATTGTTGATCCAACCACTCAGACCTATGACTATGCCTTGCATACTTGTAGAAAATATTGTCTTTAAAATATGAAATAAAATCAGCAACACTGCATTCTTTTGTAACCAACTCGCATCTAGAACCTTCACCTCCTCTCTGTAAAGTATATTTGACTATCTCATATCTCTTTTTCTCAACAAGATTCTTTCCAAATTCATGTTCGGAACCCTCATGAAAACATTGAAAAAAAATTGACAAGCCACCGCATTGTGAGCACTTCACATTTAAACAATGATTTCTATAGAAAAAGGAACCATCATCTCTAGAACATAAAAGTAGATCTAGCAAATCCCTTGATGATTTCGAAAGAAGCATTGCACCACACTCCTGCAACATTTCATTAGTATGCAAAGTAGAACGGATATAGAATAATAGTTCATGGTACATTGAAAACTCCACATGGTATTTGCAACGAGTATTATGAATCTTAAGAGGCACACAATAAAACAGCTTCAAACCTTCAGAAGTCCTTTGTGAGATTTCCATATTTGGATGTGTTTCAATAAATTTGTTGAACAATATTGTTTGGCTTGATTCTAAGAAATTTTTAGGATGCGGTGTACGGTCTTGATTTCCAATTCTTAACTTTAAAACATCCTTTGTATTGGTTGATACTCTAGAGTTATCATGCAAAAATTTCTGAATTACCTGCTTTACATTATCAGTTAGCTTCTTATCAACATGTGGAATCCTCCCAGAAAAATCCCATGTATCATTTTGAAGAGGATCATCTATTCTTTCTCTTCTTGCAAGTACTATATCCAAAGTTTTACAATTTATGTCAAAATCAATACAATTTTGTCTCATAAAGCGAGCCCTTTTCAATTCATGGCTTACTAGGGTGGTTGTAATGACTCTCTGAGCAACTCTCTTATCTTTTCCTTGTTCTTTTTTCCAATAGACTTGAGAGCATTAAAAATATTTTTGACAATAATAGAATTTTTTCGGTCTTCTTGTTCACATGAATCTTCAATTTTTCTAGCGAAGGTCTCATCTTTTGCATCTTTAGAAATTGTACAAAAAGGTGGCATTGCTTGGTCAATGTCTTATCACTAAAATATTGGCATTGCAACAGTAAGATTTTAGCTCTACACATCAGAGTTTAACAAATCGGATATCTGATTTGTGCCCACATAGACCTAAGGTTTAATGGTAGAGAGTCAGAGAGTGGTATATTGAGAGAGGGAGAGGGAGAGAGGGAAAGGGAGAGAGGGATATTGGGAGGGAGAGAGGGAGGGAGAGAGGGTTTAGGGTTGAGGGAGAGAGGGAGAGAGAGAGGGAGAGTGGGATAGAGTTAGAGGGAGAGTGGGAGAGTGAGAGGGAGAGGGAAGGACTGAGAGG